>VZRO01001319.1:623753-819024 GCA_013397915.1 Daphoenositta chrysoptera
CGGGCACGTGTTTTTTGGGACACATGCGTGTCCTCGGCGTGCGACAGCGGGGTGAGGATGCCCCGTGGTCGTGTGTGCGAGCGGGCGTTGCCGCTGCACATGTGCTCAGTGCGTGTGTGTGCACGACGTGGGTGTACCAAACATACAGAAACACGCACACAGACACACGTGTATATATGTATGTGCACTGACATGGGCGCACCCCCCCCACACACAGAGGTACGTGTGTGCACAGANACATACACACGTGTATTATGTATGTGCACTGACATGGGTGCACCCCCCACACACAGAGGTACGTGTGTGCACAGACGTGCATGTGCACACACACACACATACAGAATTTTCGGTGGTGGGAAACCCAGCTTAGTACACAGGTGAAAAACGAGGTGTAGTGAGGCAATACCTCATCGCAGTGGAAGGTGGTGAAGTAAGGACCATTAATTTTTTCCAGGAGTACGGACAGGAGTTTCATCTGTGGAAAATCGCCTTGCAGAGCTTCCACACGGGCAGAGGCAAAACACTCATTTACCAAGTCTGCGGTAAAAAATAATTTGCAAATAGTGAAATTACACTTTTCTTTCTTTCTTTCTTTTTCTCACTGTAAGGAGAATTATCGGAGGAGCTTTTTTCCACTATGGGCCTCCAAATTTCCTGATAATCCTTGTGAAAGAGCTTTGCTTGTTTTCCTTCTAGCCTGTGGTTCACAGGTAACACTGACTGAACATGTTGGCTTTAACTGGTTAAAATCTGTGCAGCATCCCTCTACACCCCAGCAGAGTTTAGCTGCAGCACTGGGACAGCAGTGTTTTCCAAGTAGAGAGCTCTGCAGTTAATTTGCAGGACAAACCCTGGCCCCACCTGGTAATATTGAATCAGCAATAATGTCAGCATGGACAGGCCCCTGAGGCATCCCTGTGTACTTCTGTCACATTTTCATCAACCACACAGGTGTTCTGTAGCTCCCAGGGCACTCAGACTGCATTAGGCTCTCCACTTGCATTAAAAAAGAAGGAAAAAATGAAAGTTTTTAGCTCTTGCAGGCAAAAAGGTGGGAAGTACAGTGCAAGTGCAGCTGGAAGGCCCAGACACTTGGCTTTTTTGATTTGTGAGTCTCTGGGCTTGGGCAGTATTGTCTGTGTGAGGAAGAGTCAAGCCAGAAATACCAAACAGACTGAATAAACCCAGTGTGTGTATTACTCTCAGTAGCAGCTAGTGACAAGCAGTAATAAATTACTGCTCAGGAGGGTGGCTGGGGCCAAATGAAAATATACTGTTAAGTGGTACATGAGCACTATCATTATGAAAATACACACCTTGGAGAGAATAAAAGTTGTGCAAAGAGTACAGCTGAGGTGGGCTTTGGTGATGATTAATGTATGAGCAAATGAACAATTTGACAGAGTACTGCATTTTTATCCAATCTCAGAGAGTGACCGTGTATTCCAGCAGAGTGCCTGGTGGTCCTGCCAGCCAGCGTACAAGGACAGGGGTGCTGCTGCCTTCGGACAAACAGTGGGAGGGATGTTATCAGTGTCAATAATGGTGTTGGCTCTGTTGCCTGTCCAGCAGTTCATTGTCCCTTGGCACCTGAGGTGAGGTTTCTGTTTGTGCAGGAGGGGCAGGGGGTGGTTTGGGCTTAACCCCTGTCCCAGCACAGGAAAGACATGAAGCTGTTGGAGCCAGTCCAGAGGAGGTCACCAACATGATTAGAGGGATGGAGCACCTCTGCTGTGAGGAAAGGCTGAGAGAATTGGGATTGTTCAGCGTGGAGAAGAGGAGGCTTTGGGGTGACCTAACTGTGGCCTTCCAGTACCTGAAGGGAGCCTACAAGAAACTCTTTACAAGGGCCTAGAGTGACAGGACAAGGGGAGATGGGGTCAGACTGAAAGACAGCAGGGTTAGATCAGATGTTAGCAAGAAATTCTTCCCTGTGAGGGTGCTGAGGCCCTGGCACAGGTTGCCCAGAGAAGCTGTGTCTGCCCCATCCCTGGAAGTGTCCAAGGTCAGGTTGGATGGGGCTTGGAGCCACCTGGGCTAGTGGAAGGTGTCCCTGCCCATGACAGGCGGTGGAACTGGATGAGCCTTAAGGTCCTTTCCAACCCAAGCCATTCTGAGATTCTACATCCAAGAAGGGACATTCTGGCTGTCTGCTAGAGGGGTGTCAGGATTTGGATGTGGTTGATATGTCCTGGTTTGGGGATGGCTTTGCAGGGAAATCAGACAGTCTGCCTCCTCAGAGGTTTAGTTTTGCTTTATAGAGCTTAATTGGTTTTGGTGATGTTTAAAGAATATTCAAATACCCTGTGCTCTGCTCATGTCCCATCACTTATTCAGTAGGAATGAGGTCTCACTGGAGCTTTTTCCTGGTGTTTTAAAGCATTACAGAAGCTTGTCCTGAGCCAAGAATGCAGTAATATCATATTGGAAATAATGGGAAAAGGTAAATGCTAGAATTACAAATACCACATTAAGGTTATTTCTAAATCGTACTAGGGCCTACATCCAAGAAAGAAAAATCAGGCTTAATAAGCACTGTGCTCTGCTGTGTTAATAAGAAGTAAAAAAAGGATGAAGCTGAATACAGGCATACAAAAGGGATGGTGTTGCTGTTGTTAGGACAATACCCTAGATTCCCTTCTCTTCAGACTGCAGGGAGCAAACTTTTTAGCTTGGCTCTGAGTCTCTGTTGTGAGTCTGTCTTCTACTGTTGGGGTTTTTTTCACGTAGCAGAACAAGAAGAGTGTAGAAAAACAGGTCAATTTGGCTCTTGATTAATTTGTTGGGGTAGGAAGCAAACAAGGTAGGATTCTCCAGCTACCTGCAGCTGCCTGTAGGCTAGCAGAGAGTGGGCTGGGCCTGCCAGTGGACAAGGAAGACCCAGCCAAAATGTAGGACTCCATCCAGAGTGGAAGTCCGTGGCTAGCCTGGTTTGGGGCTTCAGAGATGAAGTGCCATGAGTGGTGAGTGTTACACCAGTGGTCTGTTCTGGATCTGTCCTACCTCAGGAAAGGTGTCTCATCACCATGAGGCTGCTTTGGAAAAACATGTTATTGTGGACATCTCTGCCTGTATGAACACAGTCCTCAGCTTTGGAATTCCCCATCCTACCAGGCTTATCTTCCTTAACTGGACCCTGCTTTCATTTATATACCTCCCCACACCTTTCCTCAACAACCCCTTGCCTCTGCTATGCTCTGTGTTGCCCTCAAGCAAAGGCTGTGGTATTCAGCATGATGTAAGACAAACTCATCTCTGTCCTACTCATTCTCCTGTTTTCTTCCCTGGCAGTTATTAAATGGGAAGCAAGGAAGTGCAGATGAGCAATATGTCACATTAACAAGGGGCACCGCTTCTTCTGTATTGTTCTGGTATCTGGTATCTCCCTTGAGGATGCTGTTTGCCAGGCACTGGGCCTCAGTTTCTCCAGTCTCCCAGAGCCCAGAGTCTTGCAAGCACTTATCTATGCTCCTCACTCAGTATTATGGGATTGCTTACTGCAAAGGTCTCGTGGAGGCTTCAAGTGCCCTGTCTCAGATGCTGCACAACAGTAGAGGTGGAATTTAATCCAGGCTGCTTCTCAATGGTTATTGCTATATCCAGGCTTTTGGTTTGTCTGCCTTTTGCTCTCAGGGTTCATGAGAACTGCAGGGTAAAATCTTTTTGATGTATTCCAGGAGAAAAAGAGTTGCTAAGTATTGCTCTGTTGAACCTTATTCAAGAACTGCATCACGCTGCCCGTGCCACTTGCTGCGAGTTAACTCTGGGGGGCTTCAGCCCTGAGCTGATGAACAGGCTGGCTGGGAGTGTTCCACAATAACAGAGAGGCTCAAGAGTCCTGATGCATTTTGAGTTTCTTTTTCAGCCCTTATCAGCTTGGAGCAGCTTTTGTTTTACTATGTTGCTTGGAGGTCCCTGTTAAATCACATCCGTGGTGTGCCAGCTGTCGGCTGTCCTTGTAAATACCTGCTTAGGGTCCCATGGAGCTGCTGAGGTGACAGTGAGCCTTTAGCTAAAGTTCAGAGACACCAAAGAGCTCTGCACGTTCAATTTGACCTGGGGTGTGAAGGTTATATCCCCTCTTCACTCACTGACACCAGTGGTCGGTTTTCCCAAACCTGTGATATCAATGTCTAATGCTTTTCCTGCAAAAGAACCAATTTCCTTGTAATAGAATAAATATTGCAGATTTCAGCCTGAGTTATTCTCCTAATGCTCTGGGTTATGAATGAGACCCAAAGGTGCATAAACCGAACAACTGTTTATTTTCTGAACGTTCCCATTCCTTTCCTCCCACAGGCTGGTTCCTATCCAAGCATAGAAGGAACAATACGAAAAAAGTAAGAAATAGTTTCTCCTGTTGGCAACTCAGTGCCTACTCTATGGTCTGAACCTACATGTAGGCTGTGACTGAACAGGTCTGTTTGGAATTGCAATTACGGGATTTGCAGTAAAAAAAAAAATCCTATCCACTTTGAGGTTCCTTGCCTTCTTGAGCTATTTGTGTGAAATGAAGAATTCCCAGAGAAAAGAGGAGGAAATATTTTGTTTGGGTGTTTTTGCTGTAGGTGCAAAGAAGTTACTTTATATACAAATAAACAGGCTGCTTTACCTTTTCATAGCACCATGGAATCCCAGAATGGCTTGGGTTGGAAGGGACCTCAAAGCTTATCTCATTTCACCCCGTGCCATGTGCAGTGACACCTTCCACCATCCCAGGTTGCTCCAAGCCCCATCCAACCTGGCCCTGGGCACTTCCAAGGATGGGGAAATTCTTCTGGGATTCTCTGGGAAATTGAAATCACTGATTCTTTGCCAGAGGAGCTGGTTTTACAGCTGTCTCCCTTTGCCCCCAGCTCTTTGGACACCAGCGTTTGTGTCCCTGGGTGAGAGGGCTGCTGCCGGGAGAGCAGTCCTGCCGGGATGCTGCTGGATGTGCAGGGAGCCGGCTCCCACTAGAGCGCGCTAGGACAGTTAAAATGGGGCTGGTTTTCTGCTGGCATCGGGGTGGAACCGTCAAAGACGCCTATGTAAGGAATGACACTTTGTTTTCCAGCAGGGATTCTGGCTGGGTTCCCCATCTTTTGGGTACGCTTTCCCTGGATAAGTGTGCAGCAAAGCCAGCTGTACGTGCCTGAGAGCACTGAGATTTGGGCTGGGTCAAGTGCTGGCAAAAACCTGTTGGAAGACCCGGCCTGGACAGAGGGCAGGGAGGAGCTTTGTCCTCAAGCCCTCTCTCATCTCACAGTCCCTTTGTTTGCTGCTCTGTAAGGCAGAGGAAGTGGAAATCTGTGCAGTTCTTGGACATGGACAGGAGTCCACCTCAAAGTCCCATTGTTTGTCTGCAGTTGTCATTTGTCCATTTTGAAACTACTCCTAACACACTTGCCCATCTTCACAGGAGAATTTCCTGCCTCGACCCAGGCTCTTAGCCCCTTGTCTGCTACCCTCGTTTGCTTCATGTTTACTTAATTAGCCAGCTGGAGCATAATTCCTTTCATGATCTACAGTCTAATACATAAAGATGACAGTGACATGAATCTTGGCTTAGGTTTCAATTTGCATGTTAATTCAGTGTGGTTCCCCTGATAGCTGGAATTTGCTCCTACAGGATCTGGGAGATGATGAAATGGGCGGGGTGTTCTCCTGTGTCCCAGCGAGAGCCTGGAGCGATAGGTGACATAGTTTTACTGTCCACCAGGCATCATCTCTTGTAGATCTACAGCAGAAAGCAAAGCAAAAGTGAAAAGCAAAACAAATATCCTAAACGAGGAGTTTTTCTCAGTACAAAATGCAAATAAGAGTCATGGCTCTGGTAGCTGATAAGCATCTGGAAATGGGCGAAGCCTGGTGAGACAGCCTGCAACAGATTAAGAAGGAAGACAGTGATTTTACACAGCAATCCAGCCCCAGTCATCTCTGGTTCACAAAGCCCTCGACACGCTTATCTAGAGCAGAGAGACTCTCCAGGCAGGGAGGAAGCAGTGATTTCCCTGAGTGGAAGACAAGCCCGTGTTGGCTCTGAAGGGTTTAGGCACAAACCCCAGCACTCCATGAGACTCATCTCTCTGTCCGACATCCAGGAGCTGGCTTACAGGGAAGGCAGTGCTGCGAGCCTGTGTTCAGTTCCAGCGCTCTGGGGAACCCTGGGAAGGCTGTCGGGCTCACAGGAGACTGTCAGCAAAAGCAGGCAGAGCTGCCATTCGCCAGCATGCCTGAAAAAACAGAGGCTTGCCAAAGGTGGCACGAGCAGGCTCTCCTGGAAAGACAGCCATAGGTGGTTATTTATCTGTTACATTCGAGCTGACTGAGAGCCAGACCCTGGAGAGCCGGGACACAGGATAAAAACAGGGCTTGCCGCAAGACCCTGTGAGCTGAATTGAAATCATGGCTAAATTGGAGGATGGGAAAAGAGACAGAGTTGTGTGAAGAGGCATGGCCAGCATCACACAGCAGGCAGTGCCACAGCCAGCGAGGCTTGGAGCAGTCTCTAACTGGCAGATGGGTTTAGTTGCAGCAAATCATCCATTTTCAGATTTTGCTGATTTTACATAGTCTAATTATAATAACAGAAGAAAAGAATGAGACTTTTTTTTTCATAAATCACTTACTCCTTTCCTTTTTTTTCCTCCCAAGTAACTGCACTAGGTCACTGTATTTTGGTTTTAGAAATATGGATAACATTTTCATGAAGAATTGTGGAGGCAAAGAATTGAAAATAAATGTTGTCTCTTCTCCGTGTTCAAAGCCCAATGGCTTTGGATTCTCCAGCAGTTTTTTGTGCTTTCTGAAAATGCTGTTATCTTGTATGCCCTGCACTCATAATCAGTTGTGGTTCCTTCTTTCTGTTCTGACCTTCCTTGCTCAGTCTCGAGTAGCAACAGGACAAAGTCTGGCTTTTGAGAATCATCTTCCTGATGCTTTATGGCTAGAAAAAGAAGGTTGTTTTTCTTTTCCCCAGAACACATTATTAAATCAAGCCTTTTCATTTTTCACCTCAATCAAAGCCAAGTTTTTCAGCTTTTCATTAAAAACCAAGCATTTGAAATTGTTCAGGAGGCCTTAAAACAAACATTTCCAGGTTCTAGAATAAACACTGTCATTTTCCAGATACTGCTTTTCAGAAAAGTAGGATTTAATCATGTCGCTTCTATTCCATTAACCAGGGTTCCCAGCTAAATATTTTGAGCTAGCTTAGTACAGCTCTGTATTTGGGAAGTGCAAGGTTATGATAGGCCTGTGCAAACTCAGTGAGGAGTGTTGGTGTTTCCCTGCATGAAACAGGGGGGAAAAAACCTGTTCACAGTTGAAATCTCTTGGTGAAAAGCCCTGGGCAGGACTGAGTTCCATCGATCCTGGGCACAGAGTGCCTGTGTTCATGTGGCAAATCCACCTGGAAGCGGCAGGGAGCCTTCAGGATGGGGATGACAAACACCACCCCTCATTAGGCAGAGCTGAGGCAGGTACTAATTAACCTGGAGCTGCAGTGGTGCTGCTCATGGATTATGTCCTGATGATTCCTGACCCTTTTTGGGTGAGGGCAGGATCAGCGTTGGCTCTGCTTGGTGCAGCTTTCCTCCACCTTTTCCTCCACCTGTCTCCATGCATTTCAGGCATGGAAAGTGTGTCCCTGTGCCCATCTGTGCTCAGTGGCTGTGGAGCCACTGGAGCTTTAATTGTGTGGAGCTGTTTTCCTGGGCTAAATTAGTAGACGCATGGGGGTGACAATTTGGACCCCAGTTTGGTGGTAAAAACTGAGCCTGGGACTCAGGCCAAGGCAGCAGGGCCAGAGGGAATTTAATGGGACTTCCTGCAAAACACAGCTACAGACTTTCAATTTACTTTCTTCAATTTACCTAACTAATGTCTCCTCCAGCCCTGCTTTTTAATTCATGATAATATCATCAATCACATAATTATGACCTCATCTCATTCTCTGTTAAAACTTGGGTGACAAATAAAGACAGAGTGACACTTCAGTTTGTTTTGCTGTGTTTTATTGACTAGATGAAAAGAAGCAAACATGCTAGGGACAGAATTTACAAAACATCAAATTCTGCTGACAATATGCAACATTTAGCTGTTTCTGGAGAGCTGGAAAGTAGGACTTGTTGGTTGGTTGGTTTTATTTACACTGTTCTTCACATAAATACACACCTTGTCAGACCTGGGAACAGACTCCTTTTAACTCATCTCACGAGCACACATCAGCATCATAACAAACACACGGGGAGAACGATTTCTCCAGGCAAGAGGCAGCTTAATCCAGTAGGTCAGATAAAAATCCTTCAAATAGAACATGGGAACTTCTCCTTTTACAGGTTAACCACGGCAAGGGACTGAAATCCCAGTGTTAGGCAGTATCAAATTCCACTGATGCCGTGAGCCATGGCAAGGAGCACACTGAAAGCGGGAATTAAGATCATGATTGAATAATGTGAAAGGGTTTTTATTCCTGAATTAGTGTTAGAGATTCAGGTCTAATGTTATGGTTTGGGGAAAGGCTGCTTAATTCTTCACATCCTGTATTTTTGTTCAGGTTTGACATTTCCCTGCCAAAACCCCCCTTTGGTGACCCACTGTTCATAATTTTACAGGATTATCAGCATCATCCCATCTGGAATTATCAGCATCATCCCATTTCTTCACAGACATTTTAGGCTAAAGAGATCCTCCTCTAAGCATCTTGGGAAGACCCTGAATGCCGAATTTCATGGGGTTCCTTGTATTCCCAAGAAGGGATAAACAACAAGGCTGTGGGAAGTCCGGCGTTTGCAGTCTGATCTCTGGCTCTGTTGCAGACCTCCATTGTGACACTTGGAGCAGACTCTACCCTTGCACAACAGAAATAAACCATGAAGGTTGAAAACTAGAAGAGAAACATTTAGAATGTACAGAGTGTTTTTATAAACCCATCAATTTTTCAAGCCACTTCCACAGTTTCCTGAGCCTAACTTGAAAGTTATGAGTGTTTGGGGTAGGCAATACCACACAAACAATATCCACTTCCAACACATGCATTTTCACAAGCCTCTCACTGTTGGTACTGTGGAAGCATTGCTGTTTCTCCTACAAATTATACCATGTGATACTATTCATACTGGTTTGATGCCCCAGTTTGAGCTGGGTCATGCCATGCACCAGTTTTGCTACTCATTTCTTATGTTCACACTTGGTAGCTGAAATACTGCAGCCCTCTGAACTTGCTTTCCTGTTTCCCCCTGATTTTCACTCATGCTCAGATTAGCACTTAGTCATCTTTACAATCCTTGCTTTTCCCTGTGTTCTCTTCTCTACAGCATGGCCAAAATTTGTTTGCACAGGATTTTTATGAGCTTCTGCCCTCACTAAAAAAGGGCCAACTTGACTTGGGAAGTTTCCCCCATCAGTTTTGACATCTCCTGCAGCCTGCCATTCCTTAGCATTAATTTCTATCACTTCCCCCAATTTCCCTGGAAGAAATTCTGATTAGGCAATAAGTGCTGGGCCATCCATCATTTCACGCCAGTCACAAGGCACACGGTGCTTCTCAGCCTGGAAGGCACCAATCGTTCTTAATCAGCCTGAGTGTGCCCCGGGTAACGGAGCTAAAGACCTGATTTCCCTGGCCATCCCCTTGGGACCCTGTCAAACATGGAAGTAAGGCAGAGCCATTGTGAGTGCCGTGTAACGGTGCAGCACAGCTGATTAAACCCCTGCAAAGCTCAGAGGGCTTCACAAAAGTCCCGTCAGTCAGCTCGCATTTGATTTCAGGTCTGATTTTCATTTGTTTACAGTATCGCCCATTATGTGTAGAGTGTTTGCTAAACACTGAAGAATAATGGTCCTGTCCCACGGAGCTGACAGCAGAAGGGCTGACAAAGGGAAGGAAGGCAGTAAAAGGGGTAATTTAAGAATGAGTCGTGCTTCCCAGCCAGCTGTGCCCATAAAAAATGGCCACTTTTATGGGAAGGCTGGAAAAGAACAACAAAATTACCTTTCTGAAAAAAACCGAAAACAACCCAAACCAAACGAAGTATTCGGACCAGCAGTTTGATTAAAGATGACTTAACTGCCAACAGCACAGGGAAGGGAGTCCTGGAGAGGCATTTGGGTTTATCAAACTCAGGGAAAGATGTTTCTGGTGCAGACACCTGCACCTTAGACAATATGGAGGCAGCAGCAGGGAGGTCCTGCCTATGGCATAGAAAAACCTGATAAGGAAGTAGGAAAACAGAAGATATGAAGTGGGAGAGATGAGAATTGGTAAGCTGGGGTGGAGTTATGAGCTGGGAGCATTCGGTGAGGCAGGGGAGGAAGTCACTGGAGGCACTTTTTTTGGCAAATTGCCGAGCAGTCCCATATCCACCTGATGCACAGAACTCTGCAGAAAGCTTTATGTTTTCATCCAGCCACGTGACTTGGGGCCTGACTTTGCTCCACTTAGAGGCAATGACAGACTCCTATTGATTCATGGGAACCATAGAAATCAAAGAAAACTTGCTGTGGCAACTGGCTAATTCAATAAAAGCATTGATTTTTCCAGCTGGACAATTAGAGAGCATGAATGCAGTGTAGCTGATTTCTGTCTCTGAATTAATGTAACAAATGATCATTGATTCAAGTGTGAAGAAACTGTACCCCAAAGGAAAGGACCTTCCATAGTAAAAATACTCCAGCCTATGTGGGCTGGTCTTTAATGTGCCACAGATCGAGCTGGTTATGATTCTGTGTCTGCTGGTTAACACACTTAGGAGTGAGTTGACTGTCACCTCACAGAGCAGCCAAGGTAAAAGCAGACTCACAGGGGCAGGGAGAACTCTGGAAAGGTGATGCAGGAGACCATGGAGTTCTAAATAGGTAGTGGGAGCACCTCATAGCATCACTTACGATGAATGGCTCTAGTTTTGTCCTGGGCTTGAGATAGAATCATGGAATGGTTTGAGCTGGAAAGGACCTTAAGGCTCATCCAGTTCCAACGCCCTGCCATGGGCAGGGACACCTTCCACTATCCCAGGTTGCTCCAAGCCCCTCCAACCTGGCCTTGGACACTTCCAGGGATGGGGCAGCCACAGCTTCTCTGGGCACCCTGTGCCAGGGCCTCCCCACCCTCACAGGGAAGAGTTTCTGGCTAACATTAGATCTAAACCCATTCTCTGTCAGTTTGAAGCCATTCCCCCTTGTCCTGTCACTCCAGGCCCTTGTAAATAGCCTCTCTTCTTTTTCGATGTCAGCTCCTTCGGGCACTGGAAGGCTGCAACTAGGTCACCCCAAGGCCTTCTCTTCTCCAGGCTGAGCAATCCCAGTTCTCCCAGCCTTTCCCCATGGAGCTGCTCCATCCTTCTGATCATCTTGGTGCAGGAGATCGGGACCCTTGTACCACGAACCAATCTGATTTCACAAGAGCCATTTATTGTTTACATTACACTATTTTTATACATTTCTGCAGCTGTAGCTCACACGATCACAGATCCGATTGGATTTCTCTGCTGTCCATGCTCTGCATGCACCTTTCAGTGAACCTGATTGGTTCTAGTCCAGGATGGTACCGTCCCTCTTTTTATCTACTTTCTTGCCGTTTTGTTATCCCATCTTCCAACAGCTTCTTTCCCAGTTTAGAACAGTTTACATTTCTGTAGCTTTGACGAATTATGAGGTCTCTGATAAGGTAGCTGAGCATAACTTGGCTGGGGCACCCTGACAGAATTTGAGTGCCTTACAACATCTTGCTGCTTCCTCTGGACTGGCTCCAACAGCTCCATGTCCTTCCTCTGCTGGGCCTCCAGTGCTGGAGGCAGCTCTGCAGGTGGGATATCACCAGATTGGAGCACATAATTCTCTTCCTCCACACAGAGGAAGATACTATGAGCCCCCCTCAAAGCCTTAAAAGAAGAACTTCTTAAACCACATGCAGCAGCTGTGAACAGGCCCCAGGCTTTTCAGGGCTGCTGGGTATTTGCAAACTTAGGTTATGGCTTCACACTTTGCTGCTCTGGCTCAGGAGTCAGTGTTCCAGGCAGTGTGATGATTTCTTTCATAGGAAACTGGTGTGTCACTTGTCCATTTGCAAACCCCTTTTGCTGCTGAGAGTAGTTTTAATGGTGTTGAAGCATCTTGAACTCACTGCACCACGGAAGCGCCCAGATTGGGCTGAGGAGTCCCAGCTGCTGACAAAGGGTGACTTTTGTTGCAGCAGGGAACACATCCCGGTGTTCCCAGCTCCTGATTTCAGGCTGGCTGTTGTGTGTGTGGCGGGTGCCATGGGTGTGCTGCAGTGCTGGCACAGAGGCTGCTGCTGTCCCTGCTGGGTGTCACCTGGGCCACAGGAGCAGGACAGGCAGTGACATTTTAGCAGCTGCAGTTGTTTGCGTCAGTGCGTGTGAGGCAGGGCCCTGACCTGGGGGATGTTTCACATTATCCCTGGGCCCTGACATGGATGGGCCATCCCAACACCCCTGCCCTGCCAGACACCACCTCCTCTCATCACCCCAGTGCTCCTGTGCTTGGTGCCTTTTTTGTTGTTCCATTTCTAATGGCCTGTACCTGCAATAGAGATGTTCTGAAAGGGCCTAGAGGACACAATGCACCTCCTGCCCTCATCACAGGAGCAGGAGTAAGGAGATGTGATAAGAGTTGTGGAGCATTAATGGAGCGGGATGCTGAGCAGTGGAGGGGAGGAGGGATATTTCGATCAGTCACCAGGATAAAAGCTAAGCTGCTTTACAGTACAGCCTGCTAGAAAGTGGTGGCTAAAAAAATGCGTCTATTAAAAGGTCAGGTGTGGTCCTGAGTTCTGGGCTGACGCTTGCACAAGCTGGTAAATGAAACATAATGAACACCTTATTAGATTAATTTTGTCTATTTGGGGTCGCTGTGAACAGCCCATTAGAAAATAGTAGGTTTCTCAGAGGCTCTGGCCAAATGCTGGTTGTTACTATTTCTGCAGATAATACTGAATCTGTAACTTGTTTGAGAGTGGGTTATGCAATATTTGGTGATCAAATTTGGAGCATTAACTGGATAGCTTAACTACTTCGTGTCCTTCTCTTCACTGACTGTGGGAGCGTAACTCTTAGAATCAGATTTCTCATGTGTAACAGTCAGAGAGACAACCACAATTAAAGTTTCAGTACCCCAAACCACTCAAAAATTGTGGTGGCCTTTCTGATGTCTGTGTCTTTTTAGAGTCTATGGTTTTCAGCTTTTCTTTTCAGTTGTGAGAGCTGAAAATTAATCTTTTGCTTCAAGAAGAGCTCTCACTTATATTCCAGATCCCAGCACCAGAGACATCAGGGAGAAAAATGAAATACCTGAGAGCATAAAACTGCAAATGTACTTTCAGAATACAGCGCAGGATTTGCTCCCAGGAAACTGTCAGACCTCCTGCTGGAAGTGGAGAGTGCTTGCTGAAAAGCAACGTGAAAGGTGCCAGACTTGTGTAAAAATTCACAGACATGTTTACATACTTAGAACTTTTCTCCCAGTATAGTGAGAGAGCTCCACTCCTGTAACTGCTGGTAGCTGTCATGGAAGCTTTTAGTTTCCTAGCAAAAGCTACAGAGGCAACAGTGGCACATGCAAGAGAGCTTTGATGCAGAATGTTCAAAAGCCTGATTTCTATCTCCTCTCCAAAGCCCGGCCCCCCAGAAACCTTCCTTGACCTCTTCCAGATACGAAGTAGTCCAGGATGGGCTTTGGTGCTCTTCTTCATAAGGTTCTTCCATGTCCTCCCCACAGGCATCTTGCCAAACAGCCAAGGAAAGTGTTACCAGCACTGCTTTCTTCTGTGGATGGATTTTGATTATTAATAAAATGGTTGGAATGAATGGAACTATTTCACATCTTGTCAAAGCAGCACAAACAGGATGCTGCTTTTGTGAGACTTGCCACTGCCCCTTCCTCCTCCAGATCATCCCTTTCATGTGCTTGAGCAGCACTGAGGTGACAGCCTGCTTCATTAAGAGCTGCTACAGCATGGGAAACAGCTCAGGAAGTGGTTTACAAACAGCAAAGAGAAAACTCAGAGACAGAATGAAAAAAGAGGGGAAGAAAGGGACTGCAGTTTTAAGTTGAATTTCCACGACCTTCCAAGCAGGCATTCCAGTATGAGTACATTAAATTCGTGTATTTCTCAACAGCAAGGGCTGTTTAGCAATAAAGACCTTTGGCACTGAAAGAGGCTCAAAACAAATCTTTGCAGCCAGCAATAAAACACAAGGAGTGTCATGCTGATCACTGGGTTGCATAGCTTGTTAGGGCAAGAGGCTGGAGGCTTATTTGTGCAATCCCTGCAAGAAGTGTTGTTCTGTGACACACTCACTGTCAGAGATAACTGCCTTGGAGATTAAAAAAGAAAAAACTAAATGTAGTCCTACAAATGCAGTGCTATAGCCACAGCAAATGTGGACACCCACAGACACACAGAACATGAGAGCTTTTTGAAACTTGAACCAAGCTGCATTTGGAATTGGGTTTAGAGCTCCTGATTGTTGCCTGTAGAAAAAAATAACTGCAAGAGATGCTTGTTGTGCATTGTCTGAGCAGCCTGGGCTTGGGGAAGGGGTCCCTGCCCTTGGCAGGGTCTTTGAATGAGATGATCTTTCAGATCCCTTTCAACCCAGGCCATTCTGTGATTCTGTGGTTCTAGAAATTGAGGGAAAAAAAGGCTCAAAGCCAATGCATAATACACTCTCTTGCCCGGAAATTCCCAGCATCCAGTCCAGGAAAAAGGTGGTGTGGGGTTTGCACTTTTTCTCATGTGAAAAAGGAGATGTAAGACTCCCCAGCTTTCCTGAGATCTGAATAATGAAACAGTTGTAACCAAGGTTTGCGTTAAGGTGTGACTTTGGTGGTGCTTTGCATTGCACCCACAGCGTGCCAAGAGCCTTTCTGCCATCCAGGAGAGGCCTCTGGCTCCCACAGGCTGGTGCCCCAGTCCTGAAGGGATTTTTTCCACAGGCTTTTCTTCCCGTTTGTGGGGAGCTGTTCCACTTTTCAGTTGTCTGTGGAGTTAAGCACGTGTAGAAATTATTGTAAAAGTGGGTTATTTAAACTTTGGCTTATGTAAGGGCTAGAAATTTTAAGATGGTTTCTTCCTGGGATTTTGCAGGCAGATTTGAGTTTGCCCTGCTTGTACTCCAAGGAAAAGTGAGGAAAAGTGGAAATGTGTCCATGGTTAGCTGACACACCGTTCCAGCCCAGCTCGTAGTGAAGTCCAAGCATCGCAGCCACAGCTCTGTATGCCTTTAAAAATCAAAGTAAATGTGGGCACTCTTCAAGACTCGGAAAGGTAATGCTGAAACTCCCTGTGCTCTCACACCACAGTGTGTAGCTGTGTGTGTGTATATGTGAATTATTCCACCTTCTTACGTGCATGAGAGGTTTTTTCCAGAATCTCTCTCCCTTCCCAAACCCACTGTTCAACCAATGCTTGATAAGGATGTTTTAAATCACGGTTTTCATCAGCTTTCTCATGGAATTTAAGATAACTTCACTGTCACAAAATATCCAATTGCATCCAAATGGCATTAATATATGGGACTGGGGGAGATTCCATAAATACCAGCAGCATAGGAATGCAGTATTTTACATTAATGGGGCCCTGAGGCTCCTGCCTGCCTCCAAGTGATGAGCTGCTGGGCAACCTTTGTGCCCCAAGCAGTCTGGAAATAGTCCTGCAGCACAAAATTCCTTGCAATATTTTGCTATCCCACCCTTTTTCCAAATTATTCTGTGCCTAATTTGCTTCATGTAAATGCAGGGGATAAAATGTTGATTCTACAATAGCTGGATTAATCAAATGAAGACCATGTCTACGTATCATGGAGGCTCCAGTTTGCTTTTCTTGGGTTGAGAGGAAAAATGCTTCCAATAGGAGACAATTATCTGTAGTTTGCTGATTTCTGCTATTACATGTTATGTTATTTGTGCACTTCAGGTCCCTTCATACAAGTCAAACAGCCTGCACTGGTGAGAAGGTTCATGCCTTGCTGTGTCATCTGCCTGATGCTGGATATTACCTCCACATTTATCCTCTGGGTTAACTTCCAGGAAGAAGTTATATCCCAGATAAATACACAATCCAGTTTGCCCTCAGTAGTCCTTAATGTTGTCTTTCAATTGTTAGGATGGCACAAACTAAGCCTTGTTCACCCATTTCTAGTGACATACGGGTATTTATCTATCACAGTCTCTCTTGGAATTAGTTTTGGAAAGCCAGGCATCAGTTAGCTCCTTCCCAGGGTCACATGGATAACTGTCTACAGAGGGCACCATCTTCCATGGCATTTTTTCCTCAAGCAGACGTCTGATGCTACCTCTGTTCTCTTGAGGCAGTGAATGTTGCTTCCAGTGCATCACCACGTGTCTCATTATTAAATAATTAGAAAAGGTTTTTTTATAAGCATTTTGACTGTAAAGAGCCCCAATTACTATTGTTACTACTGCCTTCTGGCAGTGCAGAGGAAGACACTGGTGAATCTTCCTTTGATCTTTGTTGAAACAAACTGGAGAAAATGGGCAGAGCTTTGGACTCTAAATAATGATACTGTCCATAAATAATAAAGCTCTTCAGGGCCCTTTGTAGACAGACTGTAACTTCCTGCCCAAAGGTGTAAATCTTCACGCACAAGCACAGTGTCTGTCCTGTGCTCCTCTCTTATCACTGCTCCTGCTGCTTACATTTCTGATTGTGATAGTTGTAATGGCATCCAAAAGGACACCCATCCTTTGGGATGGGTTTGGGGGTATTTTGTAATGGGTTTTTATACTGTAAAAATTCTTCCAGACAGAAATTTGGGGGGTGAGAGGCAAGGAAAAGAAACCAAGAAGTAACAAACAAGGTCACTTTTTGGGGCTTTTCAGACATCCAGATTGGCAGTGAGGGGAATTCTGGCCAGAAGCTGCAAAACCCAGCAAGATATTTGGGATGTCTTGGACTTCAGACCAAGGAGTCCGGAATACAGTGACCAAACAACCTTGCTGATCGTCAGAGGGGTCTGCCAGGCCTGCCAGACATCCAGAGCTCCTGGAGTTGTGGCTGTAGACAACTTGCTTTCAGCTTTACAGTGCACACATGGTGTGACCAGCACGAACAGGACCTGTCTGACCTGCTGAGGAGGTCCTGCATGGTGCATCACTCTATGCCCACCAAGTATGGCTTGGTTTGGGTGTGATTGACCATCTGTGGCTATCCAGAAGCTGCTGGACTTGCTGTACAAATCCATCCAGCATTTCTGGGGTTTAATTTCTCCTCTTTTTGTTCCATGCCCGAGATAACTTCAGTGTGATGACAAAGTCCCAATATCAACTCAAGATTTCATCCTCCTGTCATTTCTGACTTATGCTGAAACTGCAGCATAAGTCAGCTCTCTGAGGTGTAAATCTAGAGTGGGGTCTGTCTACAGGGATGTGCATCTCACAGGACACCTCCCAAGGTAAGGACACATCATGGAAGCACGAGTGAGGGATGCAGGTGGCAGGGAGGGGGGAACTGCAAACTCAGGGTGTGCAGGTGAGGCCCAGGTGGGTGGCAGCACATCTTCCAGCACATCCTACAGCACCTCCCAAGGAACTGCCTCACCCAGCATGTGTCCCACGCCTGCTCCCCAGCTCTCCAAGGATCAGCCCGCGTGCCTTGTGCTCAGGCACACACGGGTTTTGAAATGCAGGCCATAAACTCAGGGCATGCCTTCTAATGAGCCCTTCTCCTGTGCACTGCACTTCCTGAAGGACCAGGCTGATTCCTCCCGGGAAGGAAGGGTGCCTGGCGCTGCAGTCATTAGGGAAAGGAGGGCTGAGCACTCTCTCGCAGGCTGATTGCAGAGCCACCCTCCCTTGCCCATTCACTGAAGATTGCCCATCTCCACTGTGTGAGTCAGAGAATCAAACCCTCTTTTGGGACAGCTGCTTTTATCAGTGACCTGGAGAGGGAAAAGAGATCTTTAACCTCTCCTTTGCTAGGAATGAAGGAGCTCTCAGAAATAATCTGTAGGCAAGCAAGCCCCTCTGTTCTCCTGTTGGTGCTCCTGCATCACCGTGGTGCTTGTGAGGGATTATTACAACACATATTTTTCTCTACAGCAAGCAAGTTCCCAGCTCCAGGAGGCTGACAGGCCTTGTGTAACTTGTCATTACTCACCAGCACTCCCTATGCTCGTTTAGATCTCAGGGTGTGGTTTTAATTAGCTGATTTAGTAATAACACCCAGGTGACTTGGTGATGGATAGTCACCCTAGAAACCTATTAAGCAGGATTGTAGTGGCTCTATGTCCTTAGACTACACTTTCAGATTGCTGTTTGCTTCTAGAAATTGAGCTTGTGGGCCCTTCCCCCCATAGTTTCCAAGCCTGTTGATGAATAAATCCCACAGAAATGATCAGCCCTGTAGATACTTCATTAAAATGTGCAACCAGGTAGAAGAGAAAGAATATGATAAGTGCCTGGACTGGGAGTCCTGTGCTTGTTGTAGAAAGTCCATGAGGGAAGGAACATGTGGGAATGCATCTCAGCTATGGGAAGCACAAACACTGCTCACAACTCAGTTACTAAATCCGAGCCAACCTGTAAGTAGGTGTTTTATTATCCCATAATATAATAAAAAATTACATTTTTCCTGGTTTTTTGCATGATTATGTGTATTGGGTGAAATTACTATATTATGGAACGTAGAAATAAACCTTTACTAAATCTACATGACTGAGGATTTAACTTCCTTTGATGTGCTAAACTAGTTAATTTTTAATTTGATACAATTTTAATCTTTCAGGAAGTATGTTTCCATTGCATACAGAACAGCCTACCCATGATACAGCTGTTGTCCCAAGCACATCCTGCCTCTGCTGTTTCCTTATCCTTACAGTCTGTTCTTAGGCCTCTTAACTTGGAAGCTGTTTTGTTGGGAGTTTTTTTGGGCAGCTTTGCTGACACTTTGGTTTGGAAAGCACAAGTTGTGCCCAGCCTTGGAAATACCAATTGTTCTTTGCAGAGTCAAATCTATTTTTCACAGTGACCTTGCTTTGACCTTGTTATCAATCTTGCCATGAATAGTGTGATCCCTAATTAGTCCATCTGTTAGCTGTCCAGGCTCACGTGATGGGATGGGAGCGTTGCTGGCAGATTGGAAACCAGCTGAAAGCACAAAGAATGATAAATGAGAAGTGTCAGGATTTGGATGCTGATAGCCATCTCTTGTTGGCATCAGATCTGGGTTTAGCATTGTTAATGATCTGAAGGAAGGGTTAAAGGACTGATGCATCAGGTTTTAACTTTTATATTTTTCAAATCCTGTATTGCCTAGTGTGTAACTCAGAAGTTTCTTGTAGCCTGTGAGCTGCTGTTCTCTCATGTTAGACATAACAAAGCCTCTCTAGGTTTGCTCTCCAAGGACCCCCAGACTGTCCTAGGCCCAAAATGTGTAAAGCAGAATCTTAGAAGGGGGGTGAGCTTGGGGAAATTACATCATTAACTGAAGCTTTAATTGGAGAATTAAGCCTGATAAGCAAATGAACCTAACTTAGAAAAGTGTGAAGCACTTGTAACCTGGGGTCCATCTTGGGTGTTGCCTTTGGCCTGCCCAGGGTGTACATTTGAAGGCCCTTCAAATAAATACCTACGTTTTTTCCCTTATCCCTGTTTTCTAGGTGGCCTCTCAGGCATCAGGACATCCTAATGAAACTCCCATATCACCCACTTGCTCCAGCCCTGGGATTCAGTGGGTTTGTGTAGATTGGAAGTTGGTCCCTGGCCCCAAGAATAAGGCTTTTGAGAAATGGTTTTAATTAAGCAGGCACCACCCATAAGTGGGTGAGCACACAGACCCCAGGTAAGTGGCTTCAGTGCATTCTCTGAAGAACTGTACATTGCTGGGCTTATTTGATGAGCAGGAAGGTGGAATAGAGTGGGGGGTGGCTCTACTGGTGACCTTCTGCTGTACCAGGGAGAGACTAAACTGGGGTTATTGGTGCCTGCCAGGATGTACCAGCAGCAGTAGCTGCCTTTCACTGCTCATTTTGTGCCCACAAGTCTTCTCTGACTAGCTTTTAATCCTGATCCAGTGTTGCATGTCGATGGGATCACAGGAGTTTGTAACCACTGGAAAAGGGGGGGTGTGAAGCCTGCAAGCAACCCTGTGGCAAGGTGGGTGTGCGTGTGGGAGCCTCACAAACGCAGCCCTCAGTGCTGGGCGTGGTGGGAAATGATTAATGCACCTGAAGGTTTGCTAGGACCAGATGTGGCTGAAGGTGACCTTGGAACCAAAGGAGAAGGGTGAAAGACGGGCTGGGAACAGGGCACTTCTGAACAGAGGCACCATGGCTTTAAACCCAAAAGTTGTATTTCCCTGCCCTTTCCTAAATCTGCTCCAGCAGAGCATTGTTGACATAAGAGGAAAAACCCCAGTGATGAGCTCTTCTGCAAATCCTGTCCCAAATGTTTCAGCTTGTCATGCCTCTAATTCATTTGCAGGAAGCTTGGACTTGGACTAAAATAAAATTTATTTTTGTGCTTAACCGCTCTGATATCTGAGTATCCCAAAACTCTACTTGGTCTGGGGGCATGTTCCTGGAAACAAGGCTGCTTTGCAGGAATAAGGACGTAATATCCAAGAACTCTGAGTCAAAAATCAGCTGCACAGTTCTCCTTGAACTATTTGGAACAGGCCCTGTGTGATGTAGTCCTTGTACTGATGACAGTGACAGACCACTTGAGGGAAAACTGCTTCCAGGAGGGGCTGCTTTGCAAATGCATTTTAATAGGGGGAAAAAAATCACCAATGAATAGTGGAAATGTGTTTGGTGGCAGAGTGGGACCATGGTGGTGCCATATCACCTGCAGTTTCATAGTGACTAAAAATAGTGCTGCCCATTTTAGTTTTTCAGAGTGCTCTGATTTTTTAAAAAATGCTGAGTGAGCATCTCTCTCAAAACCACCTTGTTCAGGTGCCTGAAATTAGGCACCCAGGAAATGTGTAGGAATTTGCATTTCCAGGCTCCCGCCATGCCCTTGGAAGGAATTAGGAGCAATTCCCAGAGAGTATGTGCAGCCTTTCCTGGGGAATGCCATGGGCTGTTCAACAAAAGCCTTTTTATACCATTTCTCCATTTCTACCATTACAACACTCAAGTGGTGTTTGAATTTGTCTGACACCATTGCAGCATCATCCAGGGCTGTGCACCGTGTTGCCTAATGCTGTCAAATCCTCAGGCAACTGCTGCTCTACCTGTGAAGGAGGCAGGACTTTAAGTTGGCTGCAGACTTTTAAATTTTACCTTCCTTGGTGCTGCAAGCGCATGTGATGTTAGAATCTTGGAATTGGTGAGGTTGGAAAAGACTTCAAAGATCAAGTCCAACCATCTACGCAGCACCACCATGTTCACCTCAGAACCACGTCCCCAAATGCCACATCCACACATTTTTTTAACACTTCCAGGGACAGTGACTGGCACTGACTTCAAGGGGAGTATATACTCTGCCCTGGCAGGCTTGCTCCAACTCCCCCTGTATTTCACAGCCAAGCCAGGAGTGTTCATGAGCAGACAGCTGCATTTTATGGTGCTGCTGTGTGGACCTGCTATTTTGGCCAAGAAACCAGTGAAACATGAACGATAAGTGTGGCCATTTCTTCTCATCCCCCCGCTGTGTTAGGGCTGGAGAGAGCTCCCAGTTCCCTGACTGACCCTGTGCAGCAGCTCCTCCACAGCAGCTTTCTCTGTTCATGGATCCGTCCCTTGCTGCTTACAGCTGCCAGCCCTGACACGTCTGGACCCGTAAGGACATGTCCTCCTGCAAGAATGTTTCCAGCACTCTTGCAGATCTTTGACTCATGGATTTATTCTGTCTTGTATCACTTGCCTCTGTTTTCATTTCTCATAGAGGTAACTGGGCACACTTGGGAAGCACAAGTGCATTCATTGCTACTGAAACAAAAGCTCCTCTACTTAAAAGAGCATCCCAAGGAAAGGTCTGTTTGTGAGTTTTGGCTGTGTGGGGAGTCTTCCTGCCCTGGAAGCTGCAGCCCCTGCAGGGTGATGTGAGCCACAGCCACCACTGCAGTACAGGGGCTGAATCATGGCTCTGATCATTTGCTTTGGGTAAAATCACAGTTCAGAGCGCCCCTGAGAGTTTCCTCAGCTCCATGGGCACAGAAACAGATGCTGCTTTTCTTCTCAGTGATCTGAACCGTCCTCAGTGGGTTTGCCCTTCAGCCCAGAAGAGTTCAACCAAAGGAATAAACCAACTGAGGATGTGTTAGGAGAGGGAAGAATTTGGCCTTTCCCTCATTTCCCCCTCTGGCTATTTGTACATTGGCACAAGGGGACATGTTCCTGCTCTGGTCACTTTGTCCACAGCCTCCTGTGCCGTTTGCAGGAATTATGAAGTAAAGGAATTAAAAAGCAGAAGATTGTAATGGTTTAATAAAGTCCTCATCTTGTCTTCTGGAACGGGAATGCTGTGGTGTTTGGGGAGTTGAATGCAGGTGTTCTGAGAGCCAACTGACATTGAGTTATTCTGATTTTACAGTAGTGATCTCGAACAAATTATCCTTTGGGTACTTCGCAAGGGGAATGTTTGTTGACTCAGTTCACAAAGGAAGTAAGGATGTGCATTTGCTTGGGAAAATTATTATCCAAATCATAGTGCTCTTTTGAAACAGTTGTTTGACTGAATACCAAAAAGAAGCAATCAGACACTTGCCTTAGAAGACCTTGGCAAGGCAGTGAATGGTGAAATTATACATTTTTTCTCTCTTACCCCCTCAGAGCAGAATTATCTATATTTGGATTTCTTTTTTAAGCCCCAGAGAGGAAGTGAATGAAGTTTTCAAATCATGTTTGGACCAAATGCGGTGAATCCAGCTGTGCCTCCTATGTGGAGCTGAACTAGAACAGTGTCCCAAGGAGCAGTGCTTGTTCTCAACTCACAGACCCAAATGAGATCCTTCTCCCTCCTAAGGATATTTAGTAGAGAAAAAAAGGGAATGTAGAGCTGGGAGGTTAGACATTTAGGTTTCTTCCCAATGCTATCAAAACTATACCAGGAAAGCCTTTTAGGTTAATTTTAGCTCCAGCTTCACTCCCACCGTTGGAATGTCCAATCTATTTAGACTGAAGGTATGTGGGGCAGGGACTGCTCTGGATCTGTTGCCATTCCCACCTTTGCAGCGCTTCCTCACCAATCCAGAGAAGCTGTTTCTCTTCACCAAGTGCCACATCTCTCTCTTCCTCTCCTCTTTTCCTCTCATTGCTTTCAGCAACCCTTAGATCAAAATTCCTCTACTGCCACCTCCACTTCTGTCCCTGGGTGGAGTTTGGCAAGAACTCCTTCAATATGGTTTTAATTTTTGAGGCGTGAAAGTTTGTGGCTGAAAGAAATGCCATGTACAGGAATATTTTTGGATGTCTTTTGTGGAATATGCTGAGCACAGTGGTGTCTTCCATTGCTTGCCAAGTGTTCCGAGGATGATCTCAGTTACCAGACACCTGAGGGGGACCAGAGCTCTTCCAGCTGACCAGAGCCCATCAGACAAGTCCATATTTCAGATCTGTGCCAGTCCTTTTGTGCAGTGAGCAGTTCCCTGTGCTGTTGTTGCTTCCCTCTGTACCTGCCTTTTCTCTTTCCTCTCATCTCTGGCTGTTTGTTTTAGGTACCACTAGCTTGGGAAATTCAATGATTAGTTGAATAATGAGTGTTCAAGCCACACTAGTGCTCTGAAATCTTGTGAAATCTGATCCATTCCCAAGGGATTTGGTGTGTTACATGGAAATCAGTCAGTGAGAACCCCAGGACTGATTTCCTGGAGGGAAGAGAAGATGCGGGAAGCTGAGCAAGTAGATCAGTCCCTGCGATTTTGACTTATATACATATTTTTCACCTCTTTCATTTAATTTACTTGGATGGGTAGGTCTAATTGAGACATTCAGAAGTATTAAAACCCCCCTAATTCTAAATCAGCAATGGCAGCAAGATGCATGCTGTGGCTGTGGATGCTTTCTTCCCAGCCATTCCCTGTGAACTTGGGGAAGTCAGACTGGCCTGGCAAGTGGCCTAACTCTGCTGCTGATGACACCTCTCCAGCAGAAGCGATGTGTGGGCAGACAGGGAGTTTCATCATGGGGAGGAGGAGGCATGCATCACCTTTTGTTTAAGCAGAAGCATCTTTTTGGAATGCTATCCATTTTATCGGTTAGGGCTTGGACAGGGAGCATCCAGGAGAGGCTGGATATTGTAATTAACACAAGTGGAGGCAGGCTGCTGCATCTGCCCGCCCGCCCGGAGAGGAAGAACCTGTTGAATTTGCTAGGAGCTATTGCTGTGAGGACAAGAGCCACAGTTCCTGGGAGTACAGCAGCCACAAGTGGATGGAGTAGCTGCTTCAGAACTATGCTGTGGGGAAGAGGCAGAGGCCTGGATTTCACACACTGGATGCCCTTTTGGGTTAGAGCCTCCAGTTTTGCCTCCTAAGCACAGGGAGGAGGAACACGCAGCCCCCTCACTTTCGGTCGGGTGAGCCAAGGATGGCTGCGCTCTCTCAGCACCTCAGGATCCTGCTCTGGAAGAACTGGCTGAGTGTCAAGAGGCAGCCGGTGAGTGTGGGAACAGAGGAGTGCAGGAGGGGGAATCTGTAAACACCGGGAGCTGAGGAGTGAGGGGGGCACTGCAGGGAGGGAGGTCGTGCTGTTAGAATGGGAGGGTGTTGGTAGAGGCAGAAAGAAGGAAGGGGGTGGCATGGAAGTGGAGGTGGGTCTTGTGTTGGAGTTCATGCATGAGGGCTCAGGAGTCCAGGCTGAGTACCATGGATGCCACTCTTGTGCCCTCGGGACAATGTCTGTGCAAACAAAACCATACACAGACTCATGGGCAGACTGAGTTAAGGCTGCAGTTCTGTTCTGCTTCCGTGTGAGCAGACCTCGTGGTTGGTGTGCAGCCTCTGAGGAGCCCTGGGATTTGGGGGTGAGGGGGGTGATGCCTTGAAATGGCTACCTGAAAACAGAGGCTAGACAAGATTAAAAGAATAAAAGCAGGTATTTATTTGAAAGGCCGTCAGAGGTACATCTTGGGCAGTCAAAAGCCTCCACCCAAGATGGATGCTGGGTCACAGGTTCTTCACACTTTTATAAGTTTGGTCCATTTGCATATCAGGGTTGATTCTCCAATTATAATTTCAGGTAGTGATGTAATTAGCCCAAGTTTGTTCCCCCTTTAGAGACTTTAGTTTATACATTTTGGGGCCTGGGACAACAAGGTGTCTTTGAGTTCAGGCCCAGAGAGGGTTTGTTATGTTTAACCAGCATGAGAGAACAGCAGCTAAGAGGCTGTATGAAGTTTCAGAGCTACACACCAGGCAGTACAGGATTTGAAAAATATAAAAGTTAAAAACCTAAGGCATCAGGGGCTGCCCTTACACAGAGCCATTTGTAAAGGATGGATAAAGAAAAAAGTAGCTCTGAGAGATGCAGGTAAGACAGATTTCCAGTGCAGTCCAGTGTGCTGCAAATCAAACACCCCAGTGGTCTTTCTGTCCAAAAGACAAACCATTGCCAGCAATGTCCAGAGAGTGATCTGAGCTGCAGCAGCATCAGGGAGGCAGATGTTCCTTTGGGAGGCATTGCAGGGCCAGGCAGAGTAGTTTTGTCCCAGGCCAGTTTTGGTACAGCTGCATGTGGTATTTTCAGCAGAAGCCTGGGCAGTTCAGGGAGCTGTACCATAACCTGTGCTCTGGTAACCCAAACGTGGTGGGGTTTAAACTTGCCTTGGCGGAATGGAAGCCTTGGCAGGCACAGGAAATGCTGACCAAAGAGAAATGTCCATGGAGGGCATGATGTGAGGGTGAAGTGAAAGGCCTTGTATGACTGTGTGCTCCTGCAAGCTCTGTTCCAGCTCACCCTGCCCTATCTTTTGGTTTGGGGCCTGATTCAGAGAGGTGCTGAGTGCCTCTGACTCCTGTGGATATGCTGTGCACCTGAGAGTGTTCTTTACTGCTGCAAAATACACTTTTCCTGAGATGCAGAAGAATCCCAATAAATTACCTCTAATTTCTCACGAGAAATTGTAACAGCCTCATTAAAAGCAGAAGGTTTGGGTCCCTCTTAGCTCTTGTGTACCCAGAGTAAATGCCAGCTAAGACCTACCTGTGCTTCTGACCACAGTCTGACTTGCTGTAATTCTGCTTTCCTGTGGAGTTGAAATATCAACTCTGTAGAACTGAAATGTCAATTAAAATAAAAATCTGGCCACTGCTGACTGTTTTATGGCAGGCATGCCTTGCAAGCCAATTTCCCTCTCTTGCACCAAATTAGAGAGGTTGCTCAGACTGGAGAGGGTATGAGGAGGTAAACTCAGATCTTTTTGGGGACAAAGTTGGGCCTGAGTGCCAAAGGGAACTGGAGATATTGGTGCCTCTCGCATGTTGCACTTCATTATTTAAACAGAAGCAGGAGAGGGAGAGAAAATGTACACTCACCCAGAGATCCTAAGGAAGCCCGGAGAGATTAAATCAATTTTTAACAGTGAAATAATCCAGCAGCTGCGGGATTATGCAACCTACATCACAGTTCTTAATGTCCCAAGACCCAGATTGAGGTTGGTTGTGGTTCCACTCGAGTCAACACGTTCCACCTGCAAGAAGTTTGGCCAGGGTGGTTGTCTTGTTTTTGTTCACTAGAAATGCCTGGGACAGTGGGAATGCTGTGATGTTGCAACTAATGAGCCCAGCTACTATTGAATCCAATTAAGTCAAAGGACAGAGATACTGAGGGAAGAGATGTCTGAAAAGTGGGGAGTATAAGCACCATTGTAGCTCAAAATGGGGAGGGGCAACGATTTTCCTAAGCAGGAACAATCGGTATTCAGTTATTGTCCCAGGAATGTGACAGATGTCTGGCCCTTCCTTTAGGCAGCTTCTGACTAATATCAGTTTCTGTGCTGTTACCCCATAATTTTACTTTAGCCTGTGTGGTGCTAAACAAGGAGGACACATTAATAATACCATTTGCATGCGAATTAATCACAGTTAAACTGCGTGTTTGGGGACTGATTATAGGGAAGGCATCTGATATAAAAAATTTCTAAAATATGTCAGTGTCAGTAATGGATCTTGTTACAAGTTGACAGTGTATACATAAAAAGCAGGAAGGGTGCTGTCTGTCAAAGATAAAATGTTGCTGAATGCTGAAATTATAGGAGCACCCTGTGAAGGGGTGTGTGGGGAGGTGCCTTGTGGTTTGATGTCTGTCACTTGCCTATTTTGGGGCATGAATTTGCTCCTACTTTCAAGCCTGTGTCACCTCATCAGGGATGATAGGGACAGAGCTGCTGTGGAACAACCATCTTTAAGCAGAATTGCTCTCCAGGATTTGTTTGTCTGTCTGTTTGCCTTTATGTTCAAGTGAGTGTTACAGGAAATGAAAACACGGTTATGGGTTTGGAATTACTTTGTAAAAACAGTTTTGGGTAGTATGTGCTGATCGGAAAAAAAATAGCAACACAGTGATGAAAAACGGGATTATTTTGAAGAAAGAGTTCTTTGCAGTTACAAAAATTGGCATGAAGATAGAACAGCAATTTTGTAGCACGGTGTAGTCTGAGCTTAACTACTGATTGATGGAAAACTCTTAATCTAGTAGGCATGGGAGCCAGCCAGCCAGCTAGTGCAAAAGCAGGGGATTATTTGAATAATTGCAATTTCCTAGCTCACAAAACTCCAAGGTTTGTATTTTAAGATTTTGGGCCTCCTCCCTAGATTGGTTTACTACACTAGATGATTAGCAGATGGTGGTTTCTTCATTCTTGTCCATTGAAAGGGGAAGCCCTTGTGTCAGAGAAAAGAGTTCTATACATGTTCATGTGTTTTTCAACACACTAGGCCAATTCTACATCACTTCTATTCCATCTTAGATTGGATACTAGGAAAAAATCTTTACCTGTGAGGGGGTGAGACCCTGGCACAGGGTGCCCAGAGCAGCTGTGGCTGTCTCATCCCTGGAAGTGTTCCAGGCCGGGCTGGATGGGTTTTTGGGCACCCTCGGCTAGTGGAAGGTGTCCCTGCCCATGGCAGGGGGTAGAACTGGATCAGCTTTAAAGTCCCTTTAACCAAAACCATTCTGGGATTAATCTCAGTTTATCTGTATGGACTACTACAGTCTGGAGATGGAAAGGTGACAGGGATTTGGGCTGCTGGGGTCAGAAGCTCTTACAAGGGATCTTATCTTGATGATGGGTGTTCAGATGTGCCTTCTGTAGGCTGGTTGCACATCTCCATAAACCCCTTCCTTCACTATGCTGGAGTTCCACATCTTGTAAATGACCACTGGGAAATTCCTTCCTTCCAGCTCTACCATGACGCCCAACTGTTTGTGAAGAACAGCGAAATTTTGGGGGAAAAAATGCTGTAGGCTTGTCAAACACTTTAATTTTGGGATGCAATTCAATCAAAGCCCTATTAACCCATAATTTCACTGAAAGTGAAACCAACCTTTCACACTGCAGCTTCTTTATCTTTCGGTTGGTGCTTCTCAGCGTGCCTTTACTGTGACATAGCAGTGTCTCAAAGCTGGGTAAACACTGTCCCCCATAATTATCAGCCAAACTGAAACCTTGTGCTGCTTCCAGCCTTGTTACTTGCTCTTAAAACCTTCGGTAGTTTTTCTTCCTGAATGGATAATGCTTGGATTTTAATTGTATGCATACCACGACAGGTGTGATTTACAATGCACCTTATAACTCATTTAGGGCACCGCTTGTACATTCCAGACAGGCTCTGGGACACATCAATGCGACAAACGTAACCGATATATTTTCATTGCTCTTTTATAGGTATGGTCGTTTGTTTTAATTTCCTGGCCTGTGGTTGTTTTCATAATCTTGGCCATTATCCGTCTCAAATTCCCTCCAGAACCACAGCAAAACTGTAAGTAACTGGTTTGTTTTTATGTCTGTGGGGTTTAGGTCTCATTTCAGTGACTGATGTGTTTATTTGATGTGTTTTGTTACTTTTACAAATTTGGCTCCGTGAAGTTTCCAGTGGAGATTTCCTGGGATGCATCATGCTGTAAATAAAATGTGTGTTCCTCTGAGGTTGTTTTTGCTCATGTTTTTTTGTTTGTTTGTTTTCAGATTAGCTTTATAATTAGAAAACAGCTTTAAAGAATTGTCTCATGGAGATTTATTCGGATACTGCTGTGTAGACAGCAATATAAATTTCCAGGATAAACTGAGGGAGAAGAGGGCAGCTGGGGGAGAGCTTCCTCAGTAAAGTGAGTGAGGGCAGAGGCTGCAAGTGTGATTATGGAGGTGAGGTAGAAAACATGAGATTGGTCAACGTGAAAGGTTTTACCTTGTGCATGCCACAGGCAAAATGTGCACATTAAAGGATCTTGCTGCTAAGGCTCGGTTGAAGAGTGGTAACTTGCTTGGCTCCTGTGACCTGATGGTGCATGTGAGCCTTTGTAATAAAAACAGCAGCTCTTTGGGTGGGTCAGTAGTTGTTGGGGGTCAAATGGGTGAAGAGTTTGCACAAGCTGGTTCTTGCTTGCAAGCCCTGCTGCTTGGGTCAGGAAGTGTCCATCTCAGAGCAGGGATGCACTTGGATCTGTGCTACAGCACTTCTGCTGGTTAGTGAGTCCTTGCCACCATCAGAAGCACATCCCAGCCCTGGGCACATTTATTCATGAAGTTATAGAGTAAAACAGAGCAAGGAGTTTATCCAGTTGGGAGCTTTTTTACCTTTCACAGTGTTAGTTTTGAGTTCAATCAAATCATAGAGTCATAGAATGGTTTGGCTTGGAAGGGGCCTTAAAGATTTTCAACACCTGGTTGATAGCAGAGACACCACCATAGATGACCCACATCAGGCTGTCATGGACCTGGCAGGAGAAAAGTCCTGGCATAAGCAACGTTGTGGTTTTGTGTTTGGGGCAGGGAGACTGAGGTAGGAGGAGAAGAGACAAGCAGCTGGCTCCCAATGTTTATATCCCATGTGTGAGTTGTGTTTGGGAGGGATCTGCCTCTGAACACCGGGAATGTTCGCCCTGGAGAGTGACAGGTGTGATTCTCTGATTAGAAACTCTTTGTTCCTCTGTGAGGTGAGAGAAAGGACCACACTGTGGCAAAATATCAGACATGCAATTAGGATAGCCCTTGTTGCAGAGAGCTTACAGCCTAATCCCAGTGAAGTCTTGTGTGCCTCCTTCTGTAGGCAGGGATGGAGAGCCAGAACAAGTACTTCCTGAAAGTATTATAGGAATTCTTTATTGGAAAAGGACATTCTTGATGTGTTGGGATCATTTTTTAACCCCAAGCCTTTAGACCCCATGTCTTTAGGCATGTTATATATTCCAAGTTCTCACAAATTCCCTTGAACCAGTTGGAGCAGGCAAGACAGGACAGGTTGTACTTTGTGAAAACCCTGGATTTTGCCAAGTGTGGAAATGGCAAACCTCCCACGCTGCCCCATCAGTCGTACTTCCTGTCCCCAATAAATCAGATAAGTTGGATGTCAGGAGAGCCATCCGGATGGGGAAATATTTATTCTTTTATTTGACACAGTTATTAGTTTGAATCTATACTTATTTGGAGCGTTTTTGCTCTGGATGATAACATCTCTGCCTTAATGAATTAACAGGAATAATCTTAGGAACTGCAAGTAGCTCCATCAGTTGTGCTTTGCAGGAAAGGGGAAGATTGGGCAGTATCTTTGAGTTTCCTTTCCTTCTGCAGATTAATTTTATTTTAATACAAGACTCAGTAAGGATGTGAGTAGGCGTCTGTTTCTCTTAGAAGTGGATGATAGGAACTTTCTATTGCAAGAGAGGTTTTTTGCTGGAAAATAATGGTTTTGGTGTATTCTTGTGATCCAGATGTTCAGAGACCATCTAAGAATCCCGAGGGGACAGAGAAGGATGTTAACCAGAGCATCAAACAGCCAGTTTCTGCTGCTGTTCTAGTTAAATAAGAACAGTTGCTTGACAATTACTCTTTTTCTCTTTTCTTTTTCTTTTTTTTTTTTTTTTTTGACAACTGGAAAAAATGTATCAAACTTTTTGCTTGAAAAGCAAAAGATAAATCATTTGGGAACTTTCTTTTTTGATAGAAAAGCAGGCGGGGGTGGACACATCTAGAAAAACTATTACAGGAGGAGATTTTATTCATTTTATTCATAAAATTCACCTTATGCTGAGTCCCAGTGCCTGCCTTAAGACAGAATTGTTAAGAAGCTGTTTCCAGTTCTGCTGTCAGGAGATTGTTGCAGGTAGACAAAAGTCAGGAAGCACAGAATCAATGGCACAGAGATGGAATAAACTACTCAGATGCTGAAGTTTAGAGTCTTAGAGATAACTCCACAGAAAATCCCACTCTGTAACCTTATCTCGTGTATTCAGGGCCATGGAAATACCATGAAATCTATTTTTTTTTCAATTAAAACAGCTCAAATTCGAGACAGTAATTTCTTCTGAAGGGCAGCTAATACACATTCAATAGATGGAGGATTATGTGGAGAAATTACCTGGCAAATATCAGTCAAGGATGAACAAATGGCAAGGGTTTCCTGCAGGAGCAAGTTGCTTGTGCTGAATTACATTGTGTAGCACTTAATGCAAAGGGAGCTGGTTCCAGGATGATCTTCAGAGGGAAATGACATGCCAAATAAATGTCACCTCTCAAGAGATGCTCATAGGAGAACTAAGAACTGAGGAAAACAAGGAGCTGAATCTGATAAATAATTTTCTTCACAACTAAAGCATCTTGTATCTAAGAGGTAAAAAACCCCCATATCTCTTCTTTATTCAGGGATTCTGTTTGATGGTGTGTTTCCAGGTCAGCAGAGATTGTTGTCAGGAGAAATGAAAAAGAGATTTCACTGTCTGCATACCAGTTTCTGTGATGATCCCAGAGTCTTACAAACAAAATCCCCAGCCAACTTACTATTCACACTGCAGTTGTGACTTCTGACCTTTTTATTTCAGACTTTGTCTTTGCTAGGATGCATTGGGATGTGTATGTGTGGAATAGGAAACTCTGGACTGGAAGCCTGCAGGTGAAAGCCACTGGGTTTGATGGTATCATCGAGACTTTTGTGCCTGGATCACCTGTTCTAGAGTAGGGACAGAAGTCCCTTTCCATCCTACAGGTTTTAGCAAGGTATGGGAATTGTGTACGAGATACAATCTGTCCCTCAGGGCTCAGCCCACTCAGTCTGCAGAGCAGCCCAATTACGCTGCTCGCTTTAACGAGCCTGTCACACCCTGTCACACCCTCCCCGCCCGCTTTCTTCCTCCCCTGCTGGCCTCCTCTCCCCTGCTGTCAGTTCGACCTCATCAGTATTCCCGGTAGGAGCTCTCTGGGGTGTGGTCAGTCCTCCACTCGCTCAGAAACCCTGCTCAGCTGGGCTGTGGGAGGATGTGGGACAAACCTCACTTTCCTGTTAGACCCTGGGTCTGCTCCTGCAGTGCTCCCAGGGACAGCTGGGCTGTGAAACCCATGCCTCATTCATAGACAGTTCTTCTTCATGGAAAGAAGCTGGCCTTGGGTCTGGTCTTAAATTCACCAAATTCTGCCAGGGAACTAGTTGCCAGAACTTTTCGCAGTGAAGCACTTTCTATCCTTCACCTCTGCCCAGAATTTCCACCCAGGTTTTTCCACCCAGGTTTCCCCACCCAGGTTTCCACAGCGTTGTGAAGATGCCTGCAAGGGTGCATTGCATTCACTCAGAGATGTTTGTCAGAGAGAGACTCAGCAGCAGAGTCCTCCACGAGGCTGCTCTTTGCAGCCAATATTCTGGGGGAATATCATCAGAACTGGGCAGTAGTCTGCTGGCCAGCACAGCTCTTTGGGCCTAGCTTAGAGCCAGAGCTGTGTGGTACAACACAACGTAGGAACAGATACTCTGCTCTCATTCTTGGCTCCAGTACTCCTGGGAGAAGGAAGGCCCAGGATAGGAGCTCTCTCTGAGCTACATCTCATTCAGTCTTACTGTGATGGGTAGCTAGGATTTTAACAGCTCCAGAACTGGCTGGAAAAATCAGTACGAGCCCCTGAGCAGAGATCTCCAATGCCTTAGAAGGGACCTCACCTGGAGGTGAGAAAACTCTGAAAATATGCTGTACTTTATAGGAATTTGCCTCATAGTTGGAGGGACCTGTACTCATCTCTCTTCCCAGTAATGTGGAAAAATTAATAGTTTCCCATGCTAATTACAGGGAGTTGGGATGATGGCTCAGCTGCACAGGCAACTCCATTCATTTGGATAAGTCATGGGTATTTATGCAAGTCATAATCCACCCCCAGGGTTCAGCCTATTCTGCACACACACAAGCACACATCAGACTTCATGCTCTCCTTCACCACTTGCCTGTGGTGGAGCAGCCCCACTGCTTATGTTCCTTTACATTGCTTCATTTTCCTCCCTTTTCTACACATCAGATTTTTGTCTGTGCTCGTCTGCAGTGATTAGCAAAATGCCTCATCAGGTCCCTGGCTTTGGTATGACCTTTGTTCTATTTCATTCTGTTGTGCCAGGGAGCAGACTGCCATATAACCCTCTGTTTCATTAAAATAGAGCTGAAGGTGGTATGGATTATATTAATTAACTCCGCATTTGCTGGAGCAGACATACACATTGATCTCCTTGCATGTAGAAGCAGTGCCCAGCCATACAGTTCCTTGTCTTCCCCTTAGCTTGGAGACCAATTGCCTAAAGAGAGCACTGGGATGTTTTTAATGCCTCCCTTGTTATAAATCTCCTCACTTTCTTTTCTTTCCACTGACTCTTCCGCCTTCTGGGGTGTGACTGAAGGATATTTAGAGTTGGAGATGGGAACTCCTAACTTACCACTGTGTTTTTTCCTTCCCCACTCAAGCAGGGCCTTGGGGTGGTCACTTAATTCTAATTGACTTCCTGAAACATCTCAATTCAGGTGCTGGGATCTAAATAGGCAGAAGTATTTTTCCAAAGGTGCTGAGCAGTTTGGCTTAGACTGAAATGAGCAGGTGTTGATGCCTGTGTTTCTGGAAAGGAGGTCACTTTTGTTTAAAGAATCTAAACCTGGGCTCTGGAGGCACTCAGCATTGAAAGATGTTGGTTGGGTAAACACAGTTCTTGTGCAGGAGTTTTTTCAAGAGTCTAGATATGGATTTAAGCTTTTAGATTCCAGCTTCTTGCTGGGAAGTGTCCTGACTCTCTTCTTAGGTCCTGTTGGTGTAGTCCCCTGCTGCTCATACAGACAAGAGCAAGCTGGCTGCATTACAAGACCAGGTTAGCCTTGTCTGCATTAAATACTGCTTTTAAAAAGCCCTGTAGGAAAAGGGCTTGTGTGCAGTTCCTGCTTTCTCCTGGTGTGTTCGAGCTTCAGGCAGTGGAGCATCCCTTCCTAGCCGGGTCAGCCTCTCCAGCTCTGCCCCGTGGTGCAGACGGCAGCTCTGTCATTTCCCCACCTTGACCCGAGTTTGCAATACCTCTTTGAAGGGTTCCAAGTTCCACCTCCCCTCCTTTGTTCCTGTCTTTGGTTTGGGGATTCTTTCTCCTCCCTTTACACCTGCTGCTCTTCGGCTCCTTTGTGATTTTTATGCTCTCTGCTCTTTATGTTCTCCCTGATCAGTCTGTGAACCCGATGCAATCAGATCCAAGTGCTGATTTTTAATTTCTTAAATAAGGAGGTGGAAGTGGAAGGTCTGTGGGTGAGCAAAACCAGCTTGCCCAGTCTTAATAAGCGTGGAAGTAGATGCTGTCTGCTCTGGGCTGGTCTTATTGCAGAGCCTGAAGTGCTTGGGGGAAGAATTAGGCAATGAAACGAAATGTTTCCTCCGTGGAGGCCACCGAGGGAGGGAGGAGTGTGGCTGTGAGATGTCTGATGCTTTGATTGCACTGTCCTAGGCAGGCAGCTGAGGACATCATGAGAAAACAAGGATCCTGTTGCTGTAAAGATTAAAAAATGCAAGGTTTTGAATCTCATTCAGCCACCCTGTGTGTCCCGGGGGGGTTGAGTGGAGTTATCTGGGGTCCTGCTGAGCTTTCATTTCAAAAAATAGGAGATAGAAAAGGAGGCTGTAGTGAGGTGAGGATCAGTCTGTTCTGCCATGTCTCAAGTGAAAAGATGAAACATCCTTAAGTTGTGCCAGGGGAGGGTCAGATTAGACATTAGAAAAAAATTACACTGAAATGTCACAGCAATAGAAATGCCATGGCAATTAAATATTCTCTTTTGATAGGTAAGGCATAAGCCATCTGGGTATTCACATGTAAAAAGTACCCTGCTTAAAAATTAATCTCATCCCATAGATTTGATGATTTGATTTAATTTTTGGAGAGAGATTCAAAGTCCTACCATTAGCATAAAGCTTTCTAAAAAAAAAAAATAGGTATTTAAAATTGTTACTGATAAATAGGTGTGAACAAAGCTGGAAACGGGCAGTTGCATGTGGATGAAGAGAAACGGGATCTTTGTCATGTCATGAAACAGGCACTTTTGTCTCTTTGACTGTGGAAAAAAGCAGAGGAATAAAGTTTAAAGTGATGTTGTGTGACAATGAGAAAGACTAGAAGGGAAGCCAGAAGGTTGTGTGTACACAAACACAGCCAGATATTTGGCATGGAAAGTTGGGAGGAGGTCACCAGAGCAGAAAATATTCTCACTAGAAGTTTTTGTGACTCTTGAGATAAATATGGATCACAGCTGATAAACAGTTTGGGGTCTTTTGCTGCTCTGGGTTAGATCCCCACTGCTCAGGGATGATTTCAAGAGAGTGTGTAAGAACACAGAGCACAGAGTATTCCCTCCACTACAAAAGTCCTGAAAGGTTTAAGGTTTCTTCAGCCAGAAGCTGAAGGGGTTTAATCCAAGTGATCATATTTAGTAGCCGCTGACAAATCTGTTTTTGTGAATTTAACTAATTCTTTTGAAACCAGTGTCTGCTTTACCCCATGGCAGTAATTTCCACAGCATTTTGATATTTGTTACAAAAAAGTATTTTTGGTCCTCTTTGCCAGTTACCTCCTGGTCTCACTGTGTTTTGCTGTCCCCGTGTTGTGAGGGGTGATCATTTTCTCACCCTTTTAATCACTGATCCCTGACTTCATTTATTTCTTGATCAAATCACTTTTTGGCCATCTTTTGCCTAGCTGAAAAGTCCCAGTTATGATGTCTCCTCAAATGATTTGGCAAAGATTGAATGCATTTTCAATTAAACACAATACTTCCTGATGAAGCCATTTGCTCATTAATGCCTCTAATTCTCCAGTGGGGGAGTTGAGGTTTGTATGGATTTTTTTATGAACTGTGGGAGGAATTTGGAAGGACTTAGAGCATATAAAGTGTCAGCGTGTGTGAATTCTGAAGGCAAGAGAATTTTTTCATGCCCAAGGAGAGTGGTGGTGATGTGACACTAAGCTAGGGGTGGGTAGAAACCAGAAAAACTCAGCTGAGGGCTGCTGTGTTCATCGTGCTGTGCCTCTGATCTGCTGGATTCCTGGCTGGATCAGCAAATGGCTGGACTCAGCTAAAATGCAAATGCCAGAAACCTCAGTGCAATGGAAGCAGCAAAATCAATGTGGCAACGTGAAACATGGTCCATTTAGGTTTAAACATTTGGGTCAATTTCCATTAATCTCATAGACTGTAGTGAAACAGTCATTTTCATCCCTCTTGTATGACATTTAGAACCACCCTGACATTTCTCATTGTTATTATACCAAGCACCTTTACCTGAAGAAAACAAAATGTTTTGCTCATGTTGAAGGGAAGTGTGCTGGAATTTACAATATTCAGAAAAATAGGAGAAATTTATTTTCTTTGTTTTATTATGAATGAGAGCAAATGGGGAAATGCTAGAATTTCCAGTGGCATGCGTGCATTAATTGGTGTCTTATGTTTATTATTACTGCTCTGCACGCCTTGTTTCTTTCCAGCTCTTGAAGGAAGATGTGGCTGGCCTGGTTAGATGCTACTGAACAGGGAGAACCAGCCCATGCAGCACTGAGCCCTTGGCCTCCTCTGCCCTTTGGGATGCCTGTCTTTCCTTCAGTTTTGGAGCCCTTCCTTCAGTGGGGATAGGAAATCAAAGCTCTCTGTGAGAAGGTGCAGTAAAAACCTCTGCACTTGGGATTCTGCTGCTGGCAGACCCAAAGTCAGTCTTTACTCAGGATACAGATGTGGGCTTGGATTTTGGTTGCAGAGGTGTCAGTTTGACCAGAAGTATGAGAGGGTGACTTCTCAGCTCAGACATGTGGCAGCAGTGGATGCAGTGATCTCTCCTCCTTTACTCATAGGCACTGTAGTTGGACCCTCCAAGGGAAATTGTAGTTTTAGCAAATTTAGAGGTTTAAAGCTAAAGGCAGTGGGGAGATTGAAAAAAAAATTGTCATGTGTTGTGGATCTGCTCAACCATGGGATGTGGAATCATAAATTTCGGGATGGGATATGGCATTGCCATAGATTTGAGTGGGAGAAGGAGCTGCCTGTGGAAGACTAAGGGATTCCCAACAGTGGAAATGCTGCAAAAGTCTCTAGTGGGGATGTTACACTTCAGACTGGGAAACTATTACCATGGAAGGACTGTCCTTTAAAATTTGCAGCGCAGGTACATCTCTCCTCCTGTCACATTTCCTAGCTGGTGCTTACACTGTGCACTGATGTCACTGGCATGCTGGATAAACCTCAGCCAAGGCAGGGACAGGTCATTATGGAGGTTTCCTGAAGCAGCTTCCTCCCTGGCCATCCAGGCAGTGGTTACAGGGCCAGCAGGGAGTTTGTCAGTGTGGGCAAGGACAGCCCGTGTGGCTCTGTGGGGTCGCGTCTCCCCACCACAAGCAAGAGCATGGAGGGAGGGAGGATGGAGCAGGGAGAGCATTAATGTCATGAGTCACCCTGGCATCAGTAAATTCCTTCCTTTGCAGGATGCAGGGCTGAGAACCAGCATGGGTCTAACTTCCACCACAGGGGAATCTGGCCCAGACAGTTTGGATTTTTCTGTGTCATGGTCTTTCTCAAAAAACTTTCCTAATTCTCTAATTACTGTCAGAGCCCAGGCTTCTTCCAGAAGAGTCCTCCCTGGCATTGCCACTGCCCCTGTGCCAGGAGCATCGTGGGGTAATAGTGGTTCACGCCTGCAGTGACTCAGGGATGGATCAGGCCCCACGGCTGCATCCAGCTGCCAGCAAACTGCTCAGCATCTGCTGCGAGCTGGCAGAGCCTCACCGTGTGCCTCAACCTCATGGGCCAACAATGTCTTCACAGGCATTGTGCCACCACCACGAGTGGCAGCACTTCCAAACTTCAGGTCACAAATTCCCGGCTCTTTATATTTGAGGTTGCTGTTTCAAAAGAAAAGAAAGCCGATATCCTCGCTGTGTTCTTACACTGGACACCTCGCTTGTGAAAGAGCAGCTGATTGTTTAATTGCCCACTTTGTTCAAAGTGTGCCACCTTTGAGTCCAGTTCTAACATTTGTTATTGCTACTTGTACCTCAAGGAAGATTCTTCCTCTGCTCTGGATTCATCAGGATCTCTTGCTTAATCACCTCTGTAAGCATCCCTTGTGTCTCTTGAGAAGACCAATGCTCCCCAGACACATCCTTGTGTTCCCCATTCAGCCTTTCCCTGAGGAGTTACACAGCTTTAGCTGCCCCTGGTCTACTAAGAAACTTGAGCTTAGCTCCTGGCCCGGTGGTTGCTGGTAGATATGGAGGACAGTGAAGGGTGGAGCCGTTTCCCTCCCAGCTCCTACACATCATTGTGGCTATGCCCTCCATCCCAGGCCTCATGGCTTCCCATGTCTTTGAAGCTTCATTTTGGAAGGGACACCGATCCAGTGGGGTCTGTAGTGTGCGTTTTTGGATTGGTGTGCAAGTCAATGCCCTGCATGGGAATGAGGGTGTGGGAGATCAGAAGGAAGATGCAAGGAAAATGCTCGTGTGTGAAGAACGCTGTGCAGGGTTGTAATTGGTGATCCCAAAGGGCAAGCACCACAGACACGGCAGGGATATTCATACAAGGATGCTTCCAGATTAAAGTGCCCTGCTCTAAAGTTTCCTTCATGAGCAGCAGATTAATTACCCTGCAACACCTTTAGAGTGGTGGATGCTTGGTCCTGTGGCCCCAACACCAGAAGTTCTGCCTGTATGGATAAGAGAGCTCTTTTGCTGCCCTTGGTGCTGTGTGGTTACTGGGAGCTGGTTCAGCCAGCTGTGTTACTCCTGAGGGAAGGTGGGAGCCGTGTAACTCCTGAGGTGGCTTGAGGGATGCAGGGAGCATTGGGGGAGCTTCCCATAGCTGGGAGTCTTCTCCTCTGGCAGCGTATCCATGTCCTTTAATTTTCTCCTGTGCACCTAACTCTCGGCTGAGCTGTACAAGAGAATCACACCATCATCAAAGTGGGTGCCTGTACCTCTGCAGGTCCAGGGGCCTCTATGCCAGTTGCTGTCTTGCTCAAAGCAGTGGGAACTCCTGTGCTAAACCATGAGCTCTTGTGTTTTGACCCAAAAATGCGGTGACCAACTGTGCTGAAAAAAGCTCAGGAAAATCCAGTCTCCATCCAGGAGACCAACAGCCATGGACTCCACCTACCCCTGCCAAGCCCTCTGGGAGCATCTGGGGTTTGACCACTGCTATAATGAATAAATGTTGTACAAATGTAGCACCGTGTCCTTGTTGGAGGGGTGAGAGATAAAGATGTGCCTGGGTGAGAGTCACAGGTCGTGTTTGAAGACTAAAGAGCAGGATAATCAATTGCCACAAGCCTGCCGGCAGGCCTTTAGCAAATCTGGCTCCTTTCCATAACAGAAATAATAGCAATGTCCTTTGCCAGGTAATTTTCCAAATGATTATTTTAAATAATATGTTGCTGTGATCCAGCAAAAGAGTTTGGAGATTTATGGGAGCATTTGTCTCTGAGAGGAAGAGCAGCCGTGAACTCTGCAGGCTGGCAGCGAGCAGCACGGGGCAAGTGGCAAATAAAATACTCGAGTGTCTCATTGCTCAGGTCCACTCTGTGTCTGGAGAAACAGCAGACAGGGACACAGAGCTCATCCCTCAGCACTGGCTGCCAGCATCCCAGGTCACCAGGCAGATGGTGCCGGAGCTGCTCTGAGCTGGGAGGATGCATGGGGGGCGGTGGTGATGGATTGCTCCTCTGCCTTCCCAGGGCAGCTGTGCACAAAAGGCAAAGGATGTTTGTTGGTCCTGGATCCACTGCCCTGCCTGAGACACAGCTGAGACAAAGCCCTGTTTCAACAGCCTGGCTTGGAAATAAAGATTGTGGAGTTGCATAGAAGCCAATCCAACAAGCCTTGGAGAACATGTCCTCATGGGTGCTTCAGGTTACTCTGGCCATGTGCCTGCTTTTATTTTATTTTATTTTTTAAAGGCAGAATTAGGATATCTTAATATAAGGGGGTTTTTGTAATTTCTTGCCTGTTTCTTGGATTTTGAAGTGGAGGGGGAAAATCTGCAGTTGCTTCAGGACCAACAGGTATCCTATGAACAAATAGTTTGGCTCTTCTTCCTATTAACTGGGACCATGAGCAACTGGGTCTAGGGGAACATGTCCCTGCCCATGGCAGGCATATTGGAACTGGACAACCTTCAAGGTTTCTTCCAATCCAAACCATTCTATGATTCTGTGATTAAATAGCATGTGATGGCTTTGTCAGTGTTGTGGAGGTGCTTCTAGTGGGATTTGGCAGATGATGCTGCCAGGGTGGAGTCAGTGAAAGGAGCCTCAGTGAAACTGAGAATCTGTACTGTTTAGGAAGGGAAAATAGCACATCCTGACAGAAACTTATGGCCAAAAAGTGCATGTCCTCATCATCATAATGGCATTTTCACTCTCTTTCTTCCTCCAGGTTATCTTGCACCCCGAAACCTTCCCAGTGCAGGCTTCTTCCCCTTCCTGCAAACGGTGCTGTGTGATTCCGATGCCAGGTGTAAGGGCACACCATACACACCAGAAGATCTGCTGCCAAGACTCAATGACATCTCATCCCTCAGACTGTAAGGGAATCTGAATATTTCCAGGTGTTAGGAGCTGTAAAACAAAGCCTGTTTTAGGGGGAGGGAGCATCCATGCAGGTCTGCATGTATATAAAAGTTTGTCCATGACAGATATACCTCAACTACCTGTTCTAACAGATACCGGACACTTAGAAAAGAGAGTATGAGCTGCAACATGGATACTTCAGAAATAATCACATTAGGGACAGCTCTCAGGAACGTGTCCACTGATTCAGGCTTGAATCTTCTGCTGAAGAGAATTTTGCTCCCTGAGAAAACTGTTGAGCTCACCCAGATCAAAGCAAAGGAACATTTTCTTTTGCATGACTGTGGGTCAAGTGATAAGACTTGCCCCCAGAGAAGCCCAGAATGCTGATCTGCCACTGAGAGTGCTTTGGCTGGAAGCTTGGATGTTAGTTCTGGAGCAACTACTCTTTGAGCGGGCCCTCCAGGTGCCAGCCAGAACAGGTATCCTCTCTGCAGGCCATCAAACATGTTGGGACACACGTGAAAATGGAGAAACAATTTTTGCCCACAAAAGCACACAGATTTGCAGCGTGGAGGCTGCTGGGCATGTTTGGTTGGAATGTCAGTTTGCTGAAATGGAAATGTTCAGCAGGAGCATTTAGATTTCTTGGTGTTCCAGTTGAAGCCAAGTAGCATTTGCTTTGAGCCATGCCAGCCAGGGTGGTTTCTACATCTTAGCTGCCCAGTTCTGACACTCCCCTGGGGAACATGCCACGCTGAGGCCTGGCTGGTTCAGGGAGAGCTGAAAATCTGGGCATCTCACAATGGCCCTTTTTGCTTGTCTTTGTTTTCAAGCAAAAGGCTGCTCCATAGTGGTTGTGTCAGAGCCTCAAAATCCCCCTTGGTCAGAAGAAGCTATGTAGAAGCTAAAATGGGCCCCCAGAGAGCACATCAGGCAGGATGGGGCATCCTGGGGTTGGTGGCTCCTTAAGGATCCTCCTTAGTGCAGAGAGAGTGTCATTTCCCAGGCCACGTCAGTGGTCAGAATCTCTCCATGGGTGGGAAGGATTACTGAGGATGTGGGCAACTGAAGTTGCACAAGGTGAATCCTAATCAAATTCAAGGTCATGCAGCAGAAGAGAGGAGGGAAGGCAAAGCCACATGGGGACTGGATGCTTGGATTCACAGCTCCTTTCCTCAGTGTCATTGTTTTTCCCTGGGCATGTTAAACAATGGTTCATTTGGGGTATTGAAATGAAGAAACAGGAGCTTCTAGTGCCAAAGCTGGAGGTCTTCCATGGGTTTCAATAGCTACAAATCCTCATTGCTTTCTGTTTTTTGTTGCTGAATAGCTGTTTAGGAAATAAGTGGTTTTTCCGGCCAAATGAAAGTCAAAGGATTTGGCCAAATTTTAGATCAAGAACATGAGTCATTAATAAGCATCTTGACCACCCTTGATGCTCAGAGTTCTCTGTGTGAAGTATCATTATAGATATGTGGCCATACCTACCCTGGTATGGTCAGTGTCAGCCTTGGTGTGTTCTACAAGGAAAACCACCAACTCTTAAGTAGCCACAGCAAAACTAGCAGAATACACCAGAGTCTACAACCTCAGGAAAAGATTCCTTGGGAAGGGGAAGGCTCCAGATGAACAGGAGCAGGATCCCCATGGGTGAGTTTGTCACAAAGTGTTTGAGCTGTAGCCCTTCACTACCTGGATATATTATTTTGTAATATTCAGCTAATCCAGGCTGTCTTTCTCTTCTCCCATTGTGCAACTCACTGCTGGTTAAACTGTTTTATAACTTGCCCTGAAACTGTGTACAACTCGTGGTCAGCAGAGAAAATGGGCAAGGTTCTCACCTTTGATTCTGTTCCTTAGAGGCATTTACCAAGGTGTGCAAGGGGTTGCTTGAAATTTCCCTTAATAAGAGGGGAACCAAGTCCAAAAGCCAAGCTCAACAACGACTTCTTCCACCCTTTTCTCCTGTGGTGGAATGTTTGGGAAGGATGAATGAGGTCCTGGTGTCTGGAAGGATTTCTTGGTAAGGCCATGCACTTTGTAGCCATGGAGTTCTGTACTTTTACTTCTCCAAGATATGTGCCAGGCCTCCAGCAGGAGCCAGGCTTTTGCATAAGCCAGATGTCAACACACCTGCCATGAAATCCAGCCATAGACACTTTCTGAGTTAAGGCAGTAAAGTGTAAGTTAATGATAACAAATTCTGGCAGTTGTTACAGGTGTCTCTTTTTTTCCTTTCTTTTTTTCTTCTTTTCCCCAGCAAGCTCAGGAGCTCATCCAGTGTAGCCAAGGACAGGCAGCCATCACCATGGAGCGCAGAGGTTCCTGAAAGCAGGAATGCTTCACTGGGTAGGTTACTCACTGCTCTGGGAAGTTCTGCTCTTTGAAGGCTGATCTTTTGAAGCTCTCTGGACAGAGCAGCAATTCTTAGAGCACTGCTGAAATGATTTATGTGTTTCATAGAGGCACGTGACCATGGCCACGACACTAGAGTTAATTCTTGGGAACAAGTACAAGTAACTGTCTGGAGAAAAGACTTTGGAATTTGGCCAAGAAACCAGGATTAAATGGTTGCGCTTCACAGCAGCAATGCAAGATTACAGATTGATTGGACATTAATTAGAGACCTGGCTATTTATGGAATATTGCCCTTTTACTGTCCACAAATTCTCCATAAACAGCTTATGATGTTTTTTCAAATGTGCTTTTATCAACGGTTATCCAGCAAATAAGTTGTCTTCTGTACCAGAGTGGATATTTATTGTTGGTGATGTTCTCCTCTGATGTGATTCTCTTTCCTGAAGGAACTTTCAGACTGAAAGTTTCCATGAAATCATTACAATTATTATTTATTGATGGTAGTGGCTGGTACAATCCACAAGCCATCATGATGGATAGTCCTTTCTGCAGGGAGCTCACGATGAAGTGAATGATTACAGATTTGCATTTGCCTGTTCTGCTCCAGCCATTCACTGTTCCAATTAGCATTCCTGCCAGCACCCTCTGTGGTGCACAGACAGAAAAAGGCTGAATGTAAAAGGGACCCAGTGCAGAGGTGTGGGGGGTAAAAGGTAAATCAATGAGCAGTTATGGGAACTATTGACTCATCTTGATGGTCAGTGAGGAACTCAGTTCTACATTTTATTTTAAAAAAATATTTAAAAAATAATAGCTTGTGGCCCCATGTAACAAGTTACAGTGTCATCCAGAATTTAATTATATCAGAAAAAACCCTAAAATACTTACAGGATGCCATTGGCTGTACCTTTGGAAACAGATTAATAATGATGGTACACCCAAAGCTGTAGGTAGCTGTCCTGTGCAAAGGTTTTATATAGCAAAGAGGTTTTAAAAGACTTAAGTGAAATACGGTGTTTCAAACTGTTATTGCAGCATTTGGGGATTTGGTACGTCATGGAGAAAAAACCCTTCAGAGTATTTCATCACCATCCAACTTGACTTCCAGCAGCTACATGTTCAACAAGATCCTCAATTTTGGGAAGGTAAGTCTGTATTTGCGTAATAGTTGAGTGTGAACATTTATGTATCCTCATATTTAAAGAACTAGAAGCTGAAAGTACCAACACACAGCTTTTATTACTTTAGGATCTCCCCTATTATGTGAATGAGCTTTATTTTGGAAACACAGTGAATGTGGGTGGATTTTTAAGCTTTGTGGTAAGTTTTTTATCCTCTAGGCAGAAACCAGGCAAATCTTGGGACATAATACCATGAAATACAAAATATAATAGTCACATACAATACCCTGAGATACTTAGTTCAGAACTTGTGTGAGTTAAGGTGTTTGCAGTGTATTTTCTTTCTTACAAAATTAAAGATATGATGTCACAGGTTTTGACATTCAAGTATTTATTTGCCCATGACAGTCCTGCAGTGGCATCAGAGGTACTGTGTGTTTATTATGGAGGTATTGAATATTTACAGGATCAATTCCTTTGTGACAGAAGTTTGGTACAATGCAATGGACACTTTCTGTGTTTTGGTGTCAAGGCCTATGAACACCTATATACACATTTCTCTTTGTAATATATGAGGAGTTTGAGGGGTTTTAGTGACACTGTTCAGCTGTTAGAATTCTATGTATAAATTCTGTAACCACAATGCTTTTCAGATGTCACTGCTATCCCTTAAAAAAAGCCTTATCACTGCCTTTAAAAACCGTCCCAAGTACAATGTTGCTTTACAACTGCCCTGAATGTTTTGTTGTTCTTTCAGAACCAGCCCAAACACTCCACTGCAGGGAATCTCAGGGCCCTGCTGTGCCAGGTCTTGTCGCGGTACTTGGCACATCCCGGTGCCACCGGAGGGAGCATGGCAGCCAATATCCACCACACCTTCTGCTTCACCGACTCCTCACTTCTGCAGTCGTTTGCCCAGGAGTTCAGGAGCCAGCTCTCCCAGGTGGGTGCCTGGGACCTTCCCTGGGGACTGCAGCTGGGAGCTGTGGCAGTTCACACACATCAGGCAGTATTTGGGAGCTACCACACGGCCCCTCATGGCAGGAGCTGCTCATCTCTGTACCCAAGTGCACAGTGGGGCTGAGTTAATTCTTGTGCATGGCGTTAGCCCAAAGACCTCCAAGCTGAACACATGGCTTGGAAAGCCAAGGATCATCCAGCCATCAGCTCGTGGCCACTAAAGGTTCTGACCATGCCTGGGCCTTGCTTCTCCTCTTTGTTTGCCCTGCTGCAGTGACAGGTCAATAGAACAGCGTGAGGATGTGGTGTAAATAAGAATGTTTAAACCTTGGGAAGGCAATAAATTTAATTGTGTATTACCTCAGCTGTATAACTTCATCCAGTGACTCCTGCATCTGATCCAACAATTCATGATTGAAGCAGTACTTGTCTTTGGGAAAGCAATATAATTAAAGCAAATTAATCCTTTAGAGGCAAAGCCTTCTTTTGTTTTTTTTTTCCTTTGCCAAGGTTAGGATTGATATTAATTTTCTTGTATTCCTAGCCTTTGGACTCTTTAGGATATTGTGAATCGTAGGGCTTGTCTGAACAGAGAATTTATTGTACAACCTGGGGTGTGAAGGTAAAACACAGTCACACTCTCAGTTATTGCCTGTCCTTTGAATGTACTGTTTGCAGACCTGCATGCAAGTGCAGTGCCAGCTGAAAAACCTAAAAGGACCCCCCAGAAGCAAAGCTTCTGGTTATTAAACAATTTCTTCTGGTTCTTAAATAATTTCTTAAATTTTTCTTTGTTAAGGTGCAGCACAACCCACAGTACCAGGAGACCTTTGTCAACGAAATGGTCTCGTTTCTGACGCTCATCTCCCAAGTGCAGAATGACACTTCCCTGTGGCACCTGCTTTTGCTGGCCCCAGATGTGTTTCAGGACAACATACAGCTGCGAGACATAATTGATTTCCTTCAGAATCCAAGCAGGTAAAATAGAGAAAATGGCAGGAGAAGCACTGAAAGTCGGGGGGTTTGTGTATTGGCCTCTAAGGACATCACCTCTCATCTTGAAGGAAGTGTGTTACCTTAAAAGCATGATTTGTTTGGGGAATGGTGCAGCTCCACACTAAAGAATCTCTAAAGGTATCTGTGGACTGTGAGCAGTGTGTTGTTTATCAGTGACTCTTATGTCATTCTTTTAATGGGAACTTGATATAAACTCTTGAGTTTTCTCCCAGCCTGCTTAGAGGCACTGTCATGCCCTTGTGCAGATAAAAAGCTGGTGAGTCACAGCCACTGCCTTTGGTGGAAGAAAAGCCCTTGTGGCTGGATAAAGAAAGCAGCTGGCTGCTTCTTTCCAGAAAAGCTCAGAGCCAAGTTCAGGTTGCTTTGGAACACCTCAAGCACTTGTAGGGGTGCCATAATTTTGTTTTTTAAAATTGATTACCTAATCTACTGCTGGTTTAATCTTTCCAGACTGGTCCCAAGAGAGCAGAGAAGAGAGGGAGCCTGGTTTTCTGCCATATGGGCTTTAACATGTCTGACTTGAAGAAGGAGGTGTCAGTTACGTACTTTCTCAATGGTTATATGAAAACCAGAGCTGGCTTAACTGCATTATTTAACTGTGCTGAAATACTTGATGCAGTTTTCACCTAGGACAATACAAATTTCTAAAATGGGCTTAGGCTTGAAATCCTTTTCCTGGTCTGTAGCTGGGCTAAACTCTCCCTGATCTCCAGAAGACTTGAATTACTCAAGATTAAGCGACTCTGTTCCAAGTAATCTTCTGGATGTGTGACTGCTATAAAACATTCTGGATAGTCCAGTTGTTACTGTACATGGAGGACACCAAGAAACTGAGTGTCTTCAGACTGCTTTTTGTTTTTGTCTTGCACACATGAGCAGTTGGGTAAAGATGTCAAAAGAAATTGTAGAAGCTTTGCCACTTTGATAGCACCCAGGCTTAGAAGGACTCACTTTTGATCGCTGGTGTGTTGCCAAGCCACTTAAAAACCTGTACATTTAATATCAAGGTAATTTTCCATGCTGCATTGTGAGGCCCATGTGTAAGTTGTAATGTCCTTATCCTTAAAGGAGTCAGTAGCAGTGTGGCAAGAATTGTAATTTTATTCAGAAGCGTTTTGTTCATGCTGCTGTTTCAGTCACAGGATTATTGCATTTGTTTGTGTTTACTGGCTCTCAGAACCCAGCCTGAGAACCAGCCCTGTTTGAGTGCCCAGGGAGAATTAATATTTACTGTGCTGCTCTGCTTTGCTCTACAGCTGCAGAGCTGGGCGAAGTTATCATAGGCACGACAAAGAGGCACATATAATTTCATCACCAGAACTGTGCAGTGCTTTTATGCCTGGCATCTGGCACTGTAAATGCATGAATAAAGAGTTATTGCAAAGAGATTGCACAAATAGTACTTTTAATGATGCTTACAAAAGCACATCCTAGCGAGCCTGGCCACGTCTCTTACTCAGGCAGGACTGAACTCCTAAAGAAATGCTGCACAGGGAATTTTTTTTGTGGTAGAAATATGAAGGTATAGAAGAACTTTTGCTCATTGTGGCATCTGTATTAACCGAGTGATAAACACCACCACCATTAAACAGTAACTTCTAAGTCATGAATCCTATAGAAACTTTAGCAGCAAATTTTATTACTCACAAAAACCTGTTTTGCAGACTGATTTCACAAATGTTCCTGTTTGTTGCTGTAACACAGTTTTTCAGCTAAGCACATACGCTGGGCTTTTTCTCCACAGCCAAAGTCTGCAGAAGCCCTTCAAGACTGAAATAAAAGGGCAGCAACAACACTTGTTTCCGTGTTTGCTGCCTTCTGATCTGTGTGATATGCATCCATTCTTGGCATGCCTGTGCCTGCCTCCTCCTTGGCTCTGCCATTCCTCATCTAAATATGTTATTTATAACTGAGTTTCTTCCCCTCCAAGACTCTTACAAGCACATCTGCAGAATGAAAATGATGAGCACCAAGCCCATGAAACCTGCATGGAGACGTTATGTTAAATCAGGAGAGAAGAGCCCCAGTGCTCTGTTCTCAGTAGCAGCCTGTTCCCACCGATCAGTATGTATTTATTCATGCCACTGAGATCAGCCCAGCCAGGTTCTTTGTGTATCACCTGCAGAAGTTCAGGCAGGTGAGAGAGAGATGGTGCATTTCAGTGACCCCATGCCTACAGTGAAGAGCTGCTCTTTATACAGGGGAAGCAAAATGGACTAATAATCACAGTGAAGTTTTCAGTAAACTGCACACCTGAGCAGGCAGTCCTTTAAAGGAGTTCCTCTGTGCTACAATATGCCTGATTATCAGCTTGTTCCTTCCTAAGACTGAAAAACATTTCTTGCTTCCCTGTCAGCCGAGCTACTACAGCATAAGGTAGGGAAGAAGGAGAACTGGAAATGCCAACAGTTACTTGTGACTGCTTCTTCCTTCCACAGATGTTTTTCCCCTCGGGATCCCTGCTCTCCCTGGAGCCCTGTCTCCTTGGTTCTTGGGTTTTTTAGGAGGAAATTTCCCTGCAGCAGTGAATGACATGGCTGGTGTATCACCTGGGTGTTTTCTGAGACCTGCAGGCAGGATTTAAGTGGCCTGTAGATTGTACATAACTCTCTGAACAAGTGACTACAACTATTAAGTGCCACACATGTGTTTGTGCTAATATACCACCATGGCTTTCCCATCAAAGCCCCTGCTGTTTGTATCATGTGCATGATCAAACAAATAATTAAATATAGGGACGATGTCTTGTCTGTCAGACATGTTAAAAATGATAGGCTGTACTCCAGCTGTTTCCTATTAGAGCATTTGTTCTATTTCTTCTCATATACCTGTAACCACAATTTATTTTCCTTTTTTCCCCCCTCCTTTAGTGTTTTGCTGGCAGTTCAGAATGTCTCTGCATCTCTTGTGAGTGATGATAGATCCAAAAGTGTTCAGAATGGGGTTACAGATCCTCCACATTCCCTGAACTGCTTGGAGGAAGGTAAGACTCCTCCATTGAGTCATATCTCTGCTGAAAACCTGTGGTGCTGAGGAGAAGAAAACTGCAGGCTAATAAGTAACCATACAGATTGCACACTGTTCGGGGCTCAGCATAATGGATTCTTCCTTCAGCTTTTTACAAATGCGAATAAAATGCCTCATTTCAAACGGAAAAGTAAAAAAGCTTGGGTTTGTCAGTAGACAATGAATTAACATGAGTTTGCAGCCTCAGTGGAAATGGGGAGCAGTAATGTTTTACCTTGATTTGCTTTTTTGGGAGGTGATGTCAAAATCTGCCTCTGGTTGTGGACTCTGTCAAACTCAGCTCGGTGTATCAAGGCAGGGGCTGGGACTGGGCTCCACAATGAGCTGTTTACATCCAGATGAGACATTCCTTTAAATCCCTGTCCCTTCCAGCAGAGACAGTCCTGGATATCCCCTGCTAACTGGGGATCTGTGAACAGGCAAGGGAAAGGAACAGCAACTAAATGCTGCAAGGGACAAATGGGGAATCCTGTCCCTTCTCCACTTGTTTCATGGAGATTGTGGAAGTTGAGGTGGGTAAGAAGAGAGATTAGGTGTGCAGGTAGGGAAAACATGGAGAGGTGGCTGGTGAGAGAACTGGACACATGGGGATATCAAGATGAGTGTAAATGGCTGTGGGAGACATAAATGATGCTGCAGACAGAGCTTATGTGTGAGCAGTAAAAAGCAACCCTAAAAGAAGGTAAAGAAACCATAATAAATACTTGGACACTTTACCCTGCATTACTGATAGCAAAGTGCTCCTAAAGCAGGAGGGGACCTCTGTTAGCATCCAGATCACAGGAGCAGTGAATTGTTCCTGAATGATTTCAGCATGGAAAGTCATTTCTAGGATGCTAGGCAGCATCCACACTTCCCTTGAAAGGCCAGGAAGAGTTACACCCCAAAAGAACACTCAGATTTGTAACCAGGGTATTGTGGCTTGTGGTAGGAGCCTAACTTCATACGTGCACGTTATCCCATATACATCTGCCATGATAGCACTTCAGGTTCCAAAATTATGTGATCTTTACTAATACACTCTTTACATTTTTGTTGTAGATAAAGAAAAAAGTTGGCTGACCAGATCTATTTGTAATTCCTTTGTTCACTGGAAAGACAATCACACTTTAGTATCTGAATTGGAGGAAGTTCTAAGGTGAGACATTAGCTAAAGGGATATTACTAACAGTGTAATTCAAATCTATGATCTTTGCTCTAAATCACCTTACATTTCCACTTGCATTGATTTCATATTCACTAAAACACTTTTTTGTTCCCCTCCAGAAAAATAAAGTCACTAGAGATTGGTGGAAAGCACTCCAAGAGGTCCATTAATTCAGATGATTTAGAAGCCGTACAAAAGCATCTACATCGTTTAAAAGGCTTTGAGGAAAAAATGAATAGAAGTGAATTAAAAAGCTTAAATCTATTCCAAAATTTGAAGAATGAAACATTACAGAAATTGTATGCATTTCTTGAACTGGGAATGAATCCACATCATGATTATAAATTAAAGGAACCATATAATAAGGAAATAATTGATGAAATCTATAACTTCACATCACTGCAATTACAGAGTGACTCTAATGGGACTTCCATCTTCAATACAATGACCCAGTGGAAAGAAATTCAGAGGGCTTTAAAATTAGCTACAATGCTTTGGAATCCAACTCTGCTAAATAATTCTAATTTTAGTACATTGCAAACTAAGGATGCTGTCAAAATGCTGCTCTCCACAAGCATGCCATCACTTTTGGAAGGTCTCAGAGACCGTTTGGGTGGAATACAAGAAATCCCATCTGTGTTTTCTGATGATCTGCTTGAGCCTGAGTCCTACAGAAACTTCCCAGACCAGCTCCTAGCTCTCCAGAAGTTGTTTTTTAGAATGACAGGCACAAATGTAGGCTATCAGTACCTCCTGCTGCCTGTATTTGAGCTGATGAGGGCTGTAGAGAAGTCCATGGGTGAGGCCTGGTGGGATAAGTTGAATGTCTACTGGCGCATTGGGGAGAAACTGAGATCCATGAAGTGGAATAACACAGCCATCATCGCCTATGGGCAGTTTTTGGAGGTGTTAAACAGCCATCTGCAAAAGGTGAATAACAATTCAAGTGGTGTCCTCAGTGAAGAATTGGATCAGCTGTCAGAATTTATAACAGCCGTGTTTAAAGAGTTCGGGGAAAGCTCTGGAGTGGCCAATATCTCACAAGTCACTCAAGCCATCCAAAAGACATTGTACATACTAAAAGACTTACAGCTGAATTATAATGTCAGTAGCTTAAAATCTATAGATCTTTTCTTTAATTTTGACAACAAAACCTTGGAGAGCTTGTCTGAACTTCTGAGAACAGGAACGAAAATCCTTCATTATACAAGGGCCAGTGAGGGTTCCAGTGAAGACATAATTAACCCCATCTATAATTTAACACATCTTCTACTGCAGGAGTTCAGCCAGTCTCCCTCACAGTACAATACCTCACTACAGGCAAAAATTTGGGAGTTCTTGCGGTCAGCCTTGGGTCCTTTCCTTGAGAACAGCAGCAATGGCTACGGGACACTCCAGAATTGCTCCTTTGAAGATCTGCTGCACGTAGCCCTTGAGGTGCTGTTTGAAAATGCCACTCTAAGGGAGTCCTCAGCCAGGAGCCCCTGCAAGCCCCTCTTGGATTCCTTGGGCATAGAGGGTGGGACAGGGAGCAACGACACCTTTGCCAGGGTGTTCCAGCTGGCCGTGACCAACCTGGAACTGTCCCCAGAGTTTGCTGCTGCCTACAAGAACAGCAGGGAGCGCTTTTTCAAGGAGCTGTCATGCCTCACCCGAGCTCTGCGTTTCTCTCTGAGTTTCCTTTCCAAGTTAAACCTGGTCTCCAAACTGGGAAACTCCTGGCTCCAGGAGAAGGTGAGGGCTCTGAGTGCAACCACGGAGGGGCTGGTGCAGGGTGATGCCTCGTGCCCCATCCCAGCCCAGGATGTGGGTGATGTGCTCCCGTCCCAGCTTTTGAAGGTGCTTCTTCCTGCCCTGCTGAATGAAACAGTGCTGAGCTCCCTCAATTTCTCTGACAGCTCAGCAGACTGGGATGGGCTGCCTGTGTTTTCTCATCTGTCACCACCTGCTTCCATGAGGAACAGCAGTCTATACGAGCTGCTGCAGGTGGGCAGAGCTGCCTCCAGCCAGCCCGAGTGGGGACACTTCTCCCGGCTGTGGCACGCCACTGGCAGCCTGCTGACCTCCAAATGGAGCCTAACAGAAGTGGGTGAATATGTGGAACTCCTGCACGTTATGAAGAAAGCTCTAGTCCTCGTGGACCTTGGGGTAGCTCCTGGAAAAGCATTATTGCATCAGATCTTTCATAATTCTACTGAAGCAATTAAATCCTCAGATCTGAGTGATTTGTATAGTTCATTAAAACTCTTTTTCAGTTCAGCTTCGGCCACAGACAGCTCACTGGATTTGGAAAGAATATTTCAAGAAATACTTCCTCTATATGAAGGGGGTGGTGAAGGATTGTTCTACTCTAATCCCTATGGAAAAGAAAATCAAGATGTTCTGACTATGGCTGCAGTGATTTGGAATGAGATAATTTTAAACAGGACTCATTTTAATACAGAGAATGCATGGGAGGTTATCAAAATGATTGCACTCGATGCAGTCTCGCTTGAAGACTTTGAAAATTATCTCAGCACAAATGAGAAAGTGTCATCATTATTTTCTGACTTCTTGTTGACCCCTGGAACTTCTGAAAAATTTTCAGAACACCTTTTGTCCCTTGAGCAGCTTCTTGGTGCCATGGCAAAGGTGAATACCAGTGATCATTATCTGCTGATCTCTTCTTTGTCTAAGCTAATGCAGAAAATCCAGAGTGTCCCTCCTGGAAGGCAGGAAAATGAACTTGGTGCTTTCTGGCGTATTGCTGAAGGTCTCCAGTCCTTGAACTGGAATAGTTCAGACAGTCTCACTGCCCAGTCACTTCTAGACATGTTGCAAAATCTGCTAAATGCCACGGAAAATGACTCCAGTCTTCCTTTCAGTAAGGAGCTGAAGCAGCTGCTAAACATTGCATCCTCCATCTTTGAGCTGTATGATGAAGAAGACTCTAGGGGAACCAACATCTCCATGTATTTTCAGGCCTTGCAAAGGGGTATCTTAACTTTGAAAGGTTTGCAGAAAAGGTATAACATCAGTGAGCTTGAAACTATCAGCCTGTTACTGGACTCTTACAGTAACTACACCCAGAGACTGATGGAAATGTGGAGAGCAGGAATGAAAGTTCTGCATGACACCAACTCAAACAAAACATTTGAGGAAAAAATGGACGTTGTCTATAATTTCTCACATTTGCTGCTGCAGGAGTTCAGCCAGTCTCCCTCACAGTACAATACCTCACTACAGGCAAAAATTTGGGAGTTCTTGCGGTCAGCCTTGGGTCCTTTCCTTGAGAACAGCAGCAATGGCTACGGGACACTCCAGAATTGCTCCTTTGAAGATCTGCTGCACGTAGCCCTTGAGGTGCTGTTTGAAAATGCCACTCTAAGGGAGTCCTCAGCCAGGAGCCCCTGCAAGCCCCTCTTGGATTCCTTGGGCATAGAGGGTGGGACAGGGAGCAATGACACCTTTGCCAGGGTGTTCCAGCTGGCCGTGACCAACCTGGAACTGTCCCCAGAGTTTGCTGCTGCCTACAAGAACAGCAGGGAGCGCTTTTTCAAGGAGCTGTCGTGCCTCACCCGAGCTCTGCGTTTCTCTCTGAGTTTCCTTTCCAAGTTAAACCTGGTCTCCAAACTGGGAAACTCCTGGCTCCAGGAGAAGGTGAGGGCTCTGAGTGCAACCACGGAGGGGCTGGTGCAGGGTGATGCCTCGTGCCCCATCCCAGCCCAGGATGTGGGTGATGTGCTCCCATCCCAGCTTTTGAAGGTGCTTCTTCCTGCCCTGCTGAATGAAACAGTGCTGAGCTCCCTCAATTTCTCTGACAGTGCAACAGGCTGGAATAACCTGTCCATGCTCTCCAGTGTGGCACAGGATGAGCTCCACAACCTGCTGCAGAGGCTCCACAGCACCTTCAGCCTCACTAAAAGGAGTAATTACACAAGTGTCTGGGATGTGTTTGACAGCTTCCTCAGCACCAAAAGGAATCCAGCCAAAGGAGCTTCCCTTGCAAGGCTGTTGGAAGCAGTGGCAAGTGACTCTGCCAGCGATCTGTCAGCTCTAGAAATCACAGAAGCCACCCTCTACATTCTCAAGGGGCTGAACATCTCTGGCCTGCTAAATGAATTCAATATAAGTTCCAGCTCAGCTTTTCTCTCCAACACAACCAGTTTTGGCAGTGTGATTGATATTGTTGCTCATCACTTCATTGTTGTGGCAGAAACCCTTTACAACAAGACCCTGCCTTGGACTCAGAGTGATCACACTCTGTCCCCAACCAGCTTGATCACACAGTGAGTTTGGGTTTTGGGTATTGTAACTCCATGGGCTGTAACCTCCATTCTCATTCTGGCATGAGAAGTATGGAATTTTCTTCCAGTGGAATAACCTAAGCCTTCAATCACTATAATTTAGGACACGGAGTATAATGTGGGTTAAATTGAAAAACTTCTCCTTGAGCTGAACATACAGCTAAAAGCCAGATTTAAAAAAAATTTTATGTCTTGGCACGTATCAATTCACAGTGGAACAGAGTCCTGAAGGAGTCTTACCACCAGTGGTAGGCCCTTTGGAAACCCTTCCTTTGTGGGATGACTCTCTAATTTTTGATCCTCAGTCTCCCCTAGGTGTGTTTCCATCTATATAATGCATCTATCACATAGATGTGAACCTTTCAAGTGTGTTTTCTTATTTTGAGAGTGAATGACAGCTCTGGGAAATAACAGCAAGAAGAACTGATGGAATAAAACTGGGAGGGTACTCACTTAGGAGAGGTGGCTTTAATCTGGAATTCTTATTTACTCTGCCAAGGAACAGCATCCACAGCTGACAGGTTGCTCACTAATATACCTTGTTTTTGAAAGAGAAGCTGATTTGAATTCCCATCTTATTTTTCAGATTTCTGTTTTTAGAATTTGAAAACACCATCTTGCAGGTGACAGCGAATAACAACTATAACCCTTACCTGATGTGCTTAATAAATGCCATGGAAGCTGGAGACGGGGAATTGACAGGTAATCATGATTTCATTAATGCTGAGGGGCCTCAGCTGGAATGTGTCCTGCCTGTGTTTTGTCTAATGGTGGGAAGGAATGATGCTACATGGTTTTATCTGTTGGCAATTAACTGGAGCTGTGAGACCTGGGGAAGCCAGACTTGGGTTTTGTTTGAGTTATGTCACATTGTAATTATAAGTTTCCATCCCAGTCTCTCCAGAAGGCACATCTCCTCTTCACTGTGTGATGACAGGTTGCTGACACTCAGACAAAGCAATCTTACAAATAGAAACCTCTTTCCCTTCACAGCTATATGTAGCTGTAAGATGACAGCAGTTATTTCTGAGAGTTAACATGGTATTTCACATAGATACTCATTGTTTGTGCTTATTGCAACCCCTGAGAGGTTTTACCTATGCACCTGTTACCAGGATGGAGTGGATTTCACTAGGAACAGAGCACCTACTTGAACTGGATTCATTACAATCCAGATTACAAGCTAGGCCTTGCTCTGTGATTTCAGAGGTCCTCAGCCACGGGAGTTTGGACGAAAGTAGCAATGCTCAGTTGGCCTCAGAATAAAAGTGCTGATATTCTCATCTGTGAAGTTTCTGGCATTTTTGTCTGGAGTAACTATTGGTTTTTTTCCCCTGCACAGAAAACATCACACTGCTTTTGAAGCAAACTCATCTGAAAAAGAACTCTTTTATGCAAAATAATACCTCTGAGAAACATTCATCCATACCAGAGCTCCTGAAGCTAAAAGTGAGTCTGCTTAAAATGCTGACTTGAAGGACATCCCGCAGTGATACATGAATGTGCAATGGTGGTTTTGAAAAACAGCATACAGGAAAAAGTTTTCTTAAAAGAACAGCTGATAAAAACTAGGACTGAAACTCTGTGTTCTGCCTGCTGCCTGTATTTGAAGGTCACATGTAAACTGAGTTGAGGAACTTGTTCTTTTGTCTGTCCCTACTGAGTGTACACCTCCTTTTTCAGAGGAGGTAGAGGTGTTCCTGTCCTCCCATGTGCTGGATAGGATGGCTCTGTTTTCTACCAACCATCCCAGAAGGATGAGCACTGCAGAGATGGCCAGTGGCAGCATATTCCTTAGTGCACCAGTAGTTCTAGTTCAGTATTTTGAGATTTACTGAAGCACCTTGCAGAGCTGAGATCATTCTGGGATGCCTCAGCTTCACTTGAGGAGGAGGTAGGGAGGAGTTCTCAAAGGCACAGATAGGGATTAGCTACCTCTGCCCTGCTGAAAATCCATGGAATTGTGCATTCCTAATTGGCAGTTGGACGCATGACTAACTGGGTTAGTGCTGTGCCTAAGGAGCTGTACCAACACCAGCGTGGCTGGAGTCAAGTCCCTACATGTTCCCCTAGCCCCAGATGTCTCACAACACCAGAGTGGCTTCTGAGATTGAGCACCAATATTGATTCCTGGAGCTCCCTCACCAGCTTTGGGTTTGGCAATGCCTCATTTGTATAAAATGCTTCTTAGCCCATGCATTCATGACTGCACTAATAGCATGCATGCACTTTAGGCTATTGCTCCGTATGAGAAATAGAATTTAAAAGCCCTTTTAGGAAAATACAGCAGTATGTAATGTTGTTGCTGTGTAATATATCTGTAACAATAATATGATGAGCCTCAATGTGACAGGTACTTAGAGGCATAAGCCTGAAAATAATTCTTCCCATAAGAGCCTGATAAATGTAAATAATGATGTCAGACAAGAGGGAAGCCCATAATAGCAAAGGACTATAATTTTACATGGGTTGGCGGATGAGGAAGCTCTGACTTCTGGCCAAGTCTCTTTCCTGTGCTTCAGTAGATGACCAGGTGGTATCTGAAAGGCTAAACCTGTTGTGCAAGGTAGATTTATTTGGTCTCTGGGAAGATTAATTAGTAAACAGGCAAGTCCAGTGGCGTATTGCTGTCTCTGTGTGTTGGGCAGGGGAAATGGTATGTTAAGGTTTGCAAGGTTTTTTAGATCCAGCCAGGTCTGCCAGAAGCTCACATAATGATTGTTACAAGCTGTTCTTTTGGAGACCTTTTGAATGAACTAAATATATATACATTTTAGAATCTCAGTCCTAAGGAGAAACAGAAAGGGACAGCTAGACTCTTTAAAGCCTGCCTTTTGTAATTCTGTCACCTAACTGGTGTTTGTGCATTTGTCTTCCTTTTTTCAAAATGTCCTTTGAAGATCTCTCACCTCCGGGATCTGACAGCACTCCTGTGTGACTACGAGAGCTTCAAGTCAATCCAGCACCTCTGCCATCTCCCTGAGGTTCCCTTCGGGGAGCTGTGTGACCAAGGCCAATCTCAGGAGCAGCTCCTCCGTGCTGCTGAGCTGAGCAGCCAACTTGTGACCGACGTGCTGAATCACAGGAGGATCTCCCAGGAGCTCCAAAATGTACTCATTGGGGATGCCACAGACATCCAGGCACAGCTGAAGTGGTGAGGCTCTCCCTCTGAGCTAGACTGTTTTAGTATTCTGTTTATGAAATGACTTCCTGCCTTCTCTTTATATTCTCAGTTTTGTTTGTTGTTCTGTTTTTCCAATTCAGGCTTCAAGAAAATGTACCAGAAATTGCTTTCTTTCAAAAGATTCCCCAGTATATGGCTACTTTGAATTCCATGTTGAACATCACTGAGAGTTTAACAGACTCAAGCAAGCAAGGTACTCTTCTGTATTTTCTTTACGATGTTGGTAAACATCACCATTGGTACCACACTTTCTGCTGGCAATCCCAAGAATTGCCTAGCTGCCAAGAAGAAGTGGTATTAATGAAATAACCATACACAATGACCTTGGGATCCTTTATCTGGGGTACTTCTAGAGCCTGTTCAAGACCACCCTTTGTTTTCTTTACAAAGAAAGCATCAAGTCTTTCCATCTGAGCAAATTTTGTTGTCCTGAGACGTGGTAACTTCAGCCCACAAACCAGCCTGTAAAACCTAGGAAATAATGACTGTATCTTCCAAGTTTTTGTTGGATTTTTTTCTTATCAGCAGTGAGGTACCATACTTCCATACTTTGCATAAAGTCTTCTCTGTGTGCTTGAGATTTGCTGTGTGTCTGGAGAAAGCTGTTACATCAATTGTTCTTTGACTGTTCATTACAGAAAAGTTAAGTGATGTGTTTAAAAATGTGGACCAGCTCAAAGAGGACCTCAAAAATACAACAGGAATGTCCACAGCCAGCATTGATGCTCTTCTGGAAGCATCTCTCCCAGAAAACAGCAGTGAGGTAAGTTCGCTGTTATCCTGTTAGGAGATGTGATTGCTTTCTATTGCTCGGACCATTAAAGCCAGTGTTCGTTAGTGAATGCAGCTGGGCAGATCACTGGGTGTGTGACAGCACAGATGACCCCACAGGGGTAGACAGCAGAGCATGTTTTGGATTGGAATAGCCACCAGGAATGCAGCAGGAGTATCACTGATGTCAGCCCAGCCATTGGAGACTGGGAGCCATATGGTCCTTTTGGCTGCCACCGAGAGCTGGTTGGCAGCCAGGCACTGCCTGGAGAGGGATCTGGAGCAGGGCATGGCTCTCTGGGACACACTAATTGGGGCTGAGCAGGGTCTTCAGTCAGGGCCAGGTCACTGAGAAATTGTCCCAGTCCAGGTGGAAAAGTACATTTGTAACCACAACTTGTTAGAGCACTCAGGCTCCAAAAACCACCCTGCCAGAATGAGAGATGAGCTTCCTTTCCTCAGCCTCCTCCTCCTGCAAGCAGACCTCCAGATGCTTTTCCCCTTCCCAGCCATCTTGTCTGGACTGGGCCCCAAAGAGCATGCTCTTTTCCAAACTTCACATGCATCAGTCAATGAGAAATTGAAGCCACAAAAGCTTTTACTACTGTGTGAGCTGGGTAGTCCTTAGGATTTGTCCCTGGGAGTGGGAGTAATGGGCAGGCATTTTCTGGTTCTTGGGTGGTTGAAATATGGCACTGTGGAAGGAACAACAGCAAGGCAAGATTTATCCACGCATGGTGGAGCGTGCAGTGCACCCCTAACAAATCTCTCTTCCCTCTGTGCACACCCAGCTCATCTCTCAGATGCTGCAGCTGGAGTCCTGCAGCGCCCGTCCCGCCAGTCCACAGCTGCGAGCGGTGGCGCAGGAGTTGTGCAGCCTCCCTCTGCCAGAGAGGACTCGCAGCACCTACGTCCTCGGGGTCACCCTGTTGAGACACTTGGACATTTACAATTTCTTATATAAGGTTAGTGGTGGATTTTTAGAGTGGTTCCTACATTCTTTGCTGCACGCGGTGGCTGAAAGGTCATAAAATATCATTGCAGCGGCCAGAAGCTACACTGATTTACACAAACCAAAGATCAGGCTTTGCTCATGCAGCAATTTTTATTGCATATCCATGCTGTGACAGTGTGGATATAAATGAGAATCCCAGCTGGTGTAAAGCAGCAAACCTCATTTAAAGGCACTGGACCTTCTCAAAATGCCTCCCTATCTGCTAGTATCTTTTATGTGCGGCCACAACCTCTTGAACACTCCCAGCTGACCCAAAAATAAGGTACTGAGCTATATTTTTTGATTCCTCAGAAAGGGAAGCCCTGGAAAAAGTCCCGTAAAATATCTTTTCCCTATCTGTCTGGATCTACAAAGTTATTAAGTGATTCGAATTTCCACTCCCCGCAACTTCAGAAACAGCATCTAAGAAAACATTCACAGAGAAGTGAATACTGAGCATGTATTTAAAAATACAGGAGTGATCCTGGGCAAAAAATGTTGCTAAATGACAATGCCAATGAATTTGGGCTCAGGTCAAAAGTCACTCGTAGTGTTTGACACCTGTGCTGTGTGAAATGAGAGACTTGATCATATCCCAGGCAGTACCTGACACACATTTCCCAGCTGTAGGTGTTTGGAAACACACTGTTAGATTATGTAATGTTCAGGGGAGTGGCTTGCAAAAGTGCTTGGGGATTTAGGAATACAAATCCCTTTCATTTCCCATGGGACACGCACTCTGTAAAGCCTCCTAACAGTTTGGAAAATCCCACAGTGCCCATGTTTGAGTTAACACAATATGGGCATGTTCATGCCTGTGCACGCAGATTCCTGCTCATCATAATTGATTTCCTTCCTGCCTCTTGCAGATGTTTTTCCCCAAGGAACTTCAGAAACCTATGGACAAGATGTTAGGCCTTCTGACAAAAATGAAATATTTCAGACACCAGGTTGAATCTGGTGTTGATCCATTGCTACAAGCTATTCATTCCCTGAAAAAGCTCCAGCAGTCCAGGAAAATGCCACTGAGTAAGGTACGTGTAGTCTGCATGTGCTTTTGATGCAAAATACCACTGGAATGGTTTCCACAGTAATTTCTTGCCCTAGAAGCCACAGGTGCATTAAACATAGTTTCTGTTTCAAAGCAAAAGTGCTCTGAGAAGAATCTCTGTCAAACGTATCCCTGGAAGTGTTCAAGGCCAGGCTGGATGGGGCTTCTGGAAGGTGTCCCTGCCCATGGCAGGAGATTGGAATGAGATGATCTTTAAGGTCCCTTCCAAGCCAAACCATTCTGGGATTCTGTGTCGCCTTCCTGGGAGAGTTTTGATTTGGAGCAGTGGGACCATCATGTGCTCTTGAGTGGGGAACACATGCTGTGGGAGAGACACTTGGAGCAAGAATCCTCCTCTTGAAGGAGGGAGGACTTCCAGCAAAATACTGGAATGATCAACTGGTGAAAACAACTGGAGAACTGGCCACTAAAGGCAAACCCACCAAAGTCAGCAGCAAAAAATTGCTTTAGCTTTAGTGTGCATTAGATCACACCCAAAGCTTCGAGAGTGCCCAAAACATTCAGTACAAACCCATTCCTGCTCTGACAGCTGCAGTAACTCCAGGGTGCTCTGCCTTCATCCAGCACAGTGTCCAATCCATCTCTGATCCACAGTCCAGGAGAACACAGGTGACAGGAATCATTCCTGGTCATCATTCTGCCCGCACATTGCAGAGCCACGTGCAGCATGGACTAGATGGGGACAGTGATGTGCACATCCATCCATGTGACAAATCTGTGTTGTAACCCAGATGTGTGAATGTCACCAGGCACCTATTATAGGGAATTTCTCTGCACCATTGTAGGCACTTCCCACATAGGCTCTCATACCTGGATGTAAATGTGCCACCTCTGTCATAGCAGAGGTTAGCCAAAAAATGCATAATTTCCATGGAAAGTTCCTTTTTTTATAAAGACAAACTTCTCATAAGAAAGCAGCATAAAAATTTGCAGTCCTTGCCTTCTCATTCTATTATTTCTCTCCGAGTGGGGTGCTTTCAGCATGCAGGATTTATTTGTGTTTTGTCTTTTCTGCAGGCGTTGTTTAAACCAAACAACTTCAGGATAACACATGGCACATTTAAATCCATGTCAAAAGTCCTCTGCAACCAGGAGATCACACCCCTGTTTTTTGAGTCTTTGCTTCCAGACTTTGGAGACCCCGTAAGCAACAGTTCCAATGCAGAGGATGTCTATGTCCAAAAGCTGATGAGGAAATATGGGATTCCTCAGGATTCCAGTAAGTCTGGCTTCTCCCTAGGGCACAAACATTTCAGAGCCGAACTCTGCTATTTCCAGACAGATCTAGTGCTGAGCTATTCCCTGTATGTCTCTGAGGGCTGTAAGTGCTCATTATTTATGGTAGCTGAAGATCTGCACTGCCCTAATTATTGGTGGTTTATTTCCATAAATGTTCAAAGGGAAACTGCCTGTGCAGCAGAGCAGTGCTTGACACTGCACTGGGTCCCATTTGTTGATGATCTGGTCCTAGGGCTCAACAGGTCACTGCTTTTTCTTGATGTGTAGTTTTTCTGACTGAACTGACATTATTAGCTCCTCTGAGTTCACAAAACTCCATTTAACCTTCAAGCAGATAGTGTTGGCTCGAATAGAAAGCCTCTTGTTGTCTTGAGTTCAGCAACAGGAGATCTTGGGGGTGGATTGCTTTTGTCAAGATGCATTAGATCAGTCAGTGAAGAGGGCCCTGAAGTCATTCACTGGACACAGCAACAAACTGGGCAGATGGGAGAAAAAACACACTGGTAGCTTTCTTGTGTCTGGTCTGTTTGTTCTCTGTGCAATTTGTTTGCTTTTCTCCCCTTGCAGCCCCATTTTGCTTATCCTTTTACCTGGACCTGGTCAAGACCCCAACCGGAGCTTTGATTTGGTCTTTTTTAAAACCAATGGTGCTTGGGAAGATCCTTTTTACACCAGACACCCCAGAAACTCGAGCAATCATGGGAAAGGTATGGCTCTGTTCCAGGACATCAGGATACACCTACTCCAAAGGGTTGTAATTTATCTAGCATGGGCTTGTTTCTCTGGGAAGCAGAGGGCTGCTTTCTCATTGTTAGGAGTATTAATCAAATTATCTTTTCCTACTTGCCTTGCTGGCCATATGAGTCATCTTTTGTCTTTGATTGAATCTTCCCTGCAGAAGCTGCTGTTGGTCTAATATTTCTAGGACAATTGTTTAAGGCCTTCAATTTATGAAGTTTCACCCCCATATTTTCAGCCAGTAGGAGAGAAATGTCTCCCAGGACAAATGCTGTAACCAGAGCTCGTTCAAAAGCAGACCAGTGGTAGAAGGAAAGCTGATATTCAAGACATGCTCAAATATAATATTTTTAAGTTCTTGCATAAACTCAGTGTGTTAAGGGGCATTTTGCCAAACAGTGAGAGGATGCTAGGAAAAATCCTAAGGAAAACAAATTTGGTCTCAGCTGTTTTACTGATTTATTTATTGGTTAAAATCTGTAAGGTAATGAATTAATGAATCCTTATATGTTGTGGGCTCCTTTTGTAGTCGAATGCAACCCTGGAGCAGATGGCTGATTTAGCCCTGAAGTCCCAGGAGTGGCTGGACCAGTCTCCGATCATCATGAATTCACTGACTAAGTTAAACCAGACAGTTCCAGTGATCAAGGTATGACTTTCTGCCTTCCCTCTCTTGCCAGGAGGGAAGTGGGAGGATGGATTTGTTCACTGAAGGAAACTGGGGTTCCAGGGATATCTTAGGTCAGAGGGGAGACCCTTCTCAGGATGTCCTGGACTTCACAGTTACTGTGCCTGCCTGTTGCCTTAACAGAAATGCTCATGACTCACCTTTCCCTGCAAATTCTCTTTCTCAAATGAACTGTTTGTAATATGCTCCCTGACCCTGGCCGTGCTGGGGCCTGCTGGAGGGCTAAGATGAGCAGGAAACACACTTCGGTTTGTAAATTAACTTTCTGCTTGATGGAGTGATCCAGCCAGCCAAGACCAGGCAAGAAATGACTTTTTGAGAAAATGAAACAGTATCTAAAATAACCATGTAGTTCTGGGTACACACATAAGAGCTAGGAGATGTTTTGTACCTCAGTGAATGTAAATAAAATTTCTTTTTCCCCCTCCTAAGGAGCCTAACCTTGCTTGGATACAGAAAGCAGTAGACTGTAATGTCACACACACTTGTTTCCCATTCTCTGTAGTAAAATTTGTCTCCTTTTCTTACAAAAATTTGAGATCCCTGGAACCCAAAAGCATTAGCATTTTAGGGGCTTGAATTCATTCTAATTTCCATGGCACCAAGAGAGAATCCAGAGCGGAATATGCAGAGGTGAAATCAAATATTCTCTGCTGATTGCACACATTGGTGGAATAATAAAATATTCAGCCAAACAAAGACCTGTGCTGATCTCTAAGTTTTGGTTGCCTACCCATTATGCACTGGCTGTGTTCACAGGACTGAAAACAGGCACAAGGGAAATTTACTTCTAGAATAACTAAAACTATCCATAATTTTTTTGATGGGACTCTAGTGCCTGGTGGAGGCTCAGTAGGCATCCTTTCTTGACTCAAAGAAACACTAACTTGGAGTCAGAGAGCTCTCTGTAACATTCTCATTGCTGGCATTTCCCCATCCAGATACAGAGGGAAGGGATAAGGAAGGGGCCTGTACAAATGCTCAGTGAAGGCAGCTGCTCTGTTGTGTTTTAGAAATACACAGTGAGTGAGCTCAAGGGGCTTCTGGTCAAACCAACACTTTTTCTTTCTCTGCTTGTTGATAGAATGCCCTGCAGAATCCCTTTGTGCAGGTTTTTATCAAGCTGATGGTGGATCTGGATACAGCTGAGCTCCTGAGTCAGATAAATGAACTGGGTAAGTGTGTCCGTACATGCTGCCCTCTTCCTTACTTGTACTTCAGGTCTGGGAGCTCCAGAGTCACCCAGCTGCAGCCATCCCCTAGTCCTGCTCTTCTCTGGCTGTGTTGGAGGCTCCAGGGCAAGGCAATCCCAGCTGTGATCCAGAAATCTTCCAGGGAAAAGGCTCTTAAAGAGCAAAGGGCTGGTGTGAAGAGCTGTTTCTCCTGGGTGTTGAGGGTAGAGGGATGGGAGGCTCTGCCGCGGTGTGTGGCCACTGGAGGACACTGTTCAGCCGTAATTATGACTTCAAATGAGCTACCTGGGACTCTGCTGGGAAATGTTGTGGAGAGCTCCCTTGCATCGCAGCAAGGTTCAGATGAAAAGTTCTCCAGAGCAGAAAAGCCAGGGATCAAATAAAGGTACCCAGGCTGATGGAGCCAGAGGCATCAATGCAGGAGATGCTTGGCTGGAGTTTGCTGTTCTCTTGTGGGCTTGCAAGGCCCTTCAAGGTGATATTTGCTGCTGTGCACTGTGAGAATCACCAGCTAACAGTGGTGGGTACATCCCTGTGAGTGCACAGCGTGGGGATCACAGTCCCTTCCTGCCTGGCCTTGCTGTCCCTACCTGCTTGTGCAATGAGTGGCACATTGCTTGTGCAATGAATGGCACGTCAACATAAATCTGGACTGTGCCAGCAAAGCCCAGCAGCAGTCAAGAGTGATTATGGTCTGTTGCAGTCATTTACATCCAGTTGGTGATGACCCGTGTGTTACTCATGAGCAACAACTCCTGCCTTAACTCCCCATAAAGCCACGGTGCCTGCAGCAGCTGTTCCATATTAGTTACCTTGCATTACGCAGCCACCTTTGAAACCTGCCAGCAAACAGCAGCGTCTTTATTAACTGCAGTATCAGGTTCAGTCCACACGCCAGCACAGCACACACAGCTCTGCCTTGATGTGCTTGGGTAAAGCCCCTCCTCCCCTGAGACATGGCAGCTCAACGGGGGAGTTGATTACATCCTAAACCAGAGGGTGTGGAAGGAATGGTGAGCACCATGTGTGAGCCTAAAACCTCAGCAGGTTAGTGGGGACTTCTCATTTGGGATGGCTGTCACATCCCATTGCTGGCATCCTCCCAAAGGCAGACTCACGAGCATATTACAAATGATTAACATAAAAACTGGGTCAACAACATGCCTTCATTGCACTGCTGAGTGCAGGAATGTATTTCACACTTCATGTTTAGTATGATGGCTTTTGGTCTGTTTTCTTTCATCCTTTCTGGTGTCATCGTTAGTGTAAAGGAGGGGAACGATGGGGTGGATTTTTTGCTGGGTGTAGTGATGCTAGTGGGTCTGTTTGTGGGGTTTTTCCCTAGATGATATCCAGCTGGAATTGCAGAACAACACTGACATTGTGGATCAGCTGAACACTTTGGCTGCCCTGGCTGTGAACGTGTCCTCCTGCGTCTCCTTTAACCGCATTCAGGCAGTGCAGGACTTGGATGAAATGGAAGCGGTGGCTAAGGAGCTCTTCCTGAAGAACGAGCTGTTTGCAAGTATGTGACAGTCTCAAATCCCCCTGTCAATTAAATTTAGCCTGATAGAGTGTGGGAATGCAGCATAAAATATTTGGCTTTTCAACACCAACTGTTGTGGTCACAGCTTCCACCACACAGCAGTCGATTTCGAGCCAGTGTGTGTAGGACTTGCACACTGAGATCTCCCTTTTATACCTCCTCTTCCCTTACACCCCCACTGTCTGTGGTGAGCTGGTAATTTCTCTTGCTTAATTCTCAGTTTGAACAAAATCCCACTGCCCCAAGGTGATCTTTGTGCTGCCACTTCCTTTCAGGCTCCCACAAGAAAAGGTGCTTTAATCAAGAAAGGTATCACAGAATCATTCAGGTTGGAAAAGACCTTTAAGATCCTCAAGTCCAAATATGAGACAATTCAATTTATTAGAAGGTCATAAAGCACTTGAGATATTTCAGCCAAGCACCATAATATTACACTGGGTCTTCTCAGTCACGCTTTTCACATTTGTGGGATTGGATTGTGGGATCAGACTGCAGAGAGGGGTGGAGGGAGCAGGGAATAGGAACTTACATTTGTATCATTAATACATCTTAATATTTAAAGAAGGACCTCAATTAGGATTTACTCATAACTCCTGGGACCTGTTTGGTTTTATACTTCATAACTGAGGGGTAGATAGAAACTTCTACTTCTCTTGGAACTTCAAACCCTGGTAATATTTGTTCTTTCCCATAGAGGCAGGTTGTTTTTCTGTTTGTCCTCCATTCTATCATGTGTTTTATATATGGAATAATCAGGAAAAATGTTCTGGATAGAAAAACTTCTGTGAAGAAGCCTTGCAAAAATGAGGAGTTCCTACGTATCTGTGTGTGCTGCTCCCGTGGTGTCGACTCCAAAGGAAAGCTGTTTCCCTTTCTTTTCCCAGGTATCATTTTCAAGCTGCCTTCAAGCCCTGGCCACTCAGTTCCTGGGGGCCTGTCCCTCCCTCCTGTGCTCAACTACACCATCCGAATGAGCAGCAGGATAACCCAAACCACCAACAGGATCCGGGAGCGCATCTGGACCGTGGGCCCGCACAATTCCACCTCCCAGAGCCAGATCTACAGCCGGGCCTTCATTTACATCCAGGACAGCATTGAAAGGGCCATTATTGAACTGCAGACTGGCAAGAAACCAGAGGAAATAGCTGTTCAGGTCCAGGCCATGCCTTACCCCTGCTACAACAAGGATATGTAAGTTTGGGTGGCTTTTGCCTTCATGCTTTGTGTCAGCTCATCTTGTCTGACTGGTGGAGTTCACCAGCTGTGCTGGTTTCCTTAATACCATGCTCACGTAGCATAAAAATAATTTAATTCTATTTGGTTGGAGTTTTTTCCCAAGGGGTTGAACAAAAGAGGGAATTTTTGACTCTAAGATGGTCTGTTTGATTTGCCTGATCTTTTGTTTTCGGTGCTCTGTTTATACCTGGATTGTGGTGGTAACTGTAGGTTTTATAGCAGGCAAAACTCCCTGTCCCTGTTTTACTACACGTGGTGGGATTGAGAGTTAGCAGGACGTGGGTTAAATACAAGCCTTGGCTTGTTCTGCAGGTGTTTACATGCAGACAGTTCAGCAGAACTTAGAAAATGGATTTATTGGGGGGAAAAAAGGGTCCCTAGGTTTATGAGCTTTATGGTGGCCAAACTGAGTGGAAAACACACAGGGAAGGGATTTCAGTGTCCATCAGGAAGCACTGGAGGATGTTCAGCAAGAATTATTGGTAGGTGTGAGGGTCACTGTGCCCTGACTGAGGGTCTCCCTTGGAGCAAAAAGACCAACCAGACCTAGGAGCTTTTTCTACTGTAAACCTCCATGCCAACTGCATGAGCCAAAAGATTATTTGGGAGCTATATTATTTAGGAGCCATAGCAGACCTGTAATCACCTGTGTCAGCTGTCACTTAAGAGAGCTGGGGACCTATAACCTCTCCTTGGAGCAGCAGCATGTGAGCTACCTGCCAGGACACAGGCAGGAAGCATCCAAACCCAGTTCTGCAGCAAATTCGTGGGTTGTTGCTGAGAGAGAGTTTTGTACAGTGATTAACTGGCTGCTGGAAGCACTTACTCCAGTGCTGTCTGCTCCTTTTTGTTCTTGGGCTGCTGGGAAAACCACTTGCCTTTGGGTTTCCCTCCCCACCCCGGGTTCAGAGGGATGTGTTTCCTCAATTATTAAAATACCTCAAGGCTTTGGTTTTGTATCCAGCAGAAGTCATCACAGAACGCCTGCTTATTGATTGTTATTGAACAATTTTCATCCTGCAGAGAAAAGGAGGGAATATATATATATATACAACAGTACACAAAAGATATGCTGAATTTTTAGGAGCCTGAAAGACCTTTTTCTGATTCTTTATAAATAAGGCTTCATTTGCATGGAAGCATTTCCAGAAGCACTGGTTTATAGGAAATTTTCAGTTTTACAGGTAAAAAAAAATTAAAAACAAATGTAATGTTAATTTCTCACTGTTATTGTTAAATATTACTGTTACACTAAATATTTTCCAGGAATAACCCTGATTATGGGCTTTAAGCCAGGCTTAGAAATTAAGGAGGAAAGTATAAGCCCTTCAGATGCAATGAAGGGAATCTCCTGCTATAAAAACTTGCTTTCCATTGCAAAAGGAGAAATTTATTCTTGGCCATTGTTATCTTTTTTTTCTGCACACATTTGGCACTGGAAGAAGGTTTTAATTAAAGTGAGGAGCCAAGAATGTGACCTGGATCTGCAGTGCCTGTGCTGTGTGCTGGTAAGACAGACAATCTGTAGGAAAGCACCCATATCCAGACTCCAACACCAGGAATTATGGCCTGATAACGAAATTTGGCCATTATATCTGTGAACAGATCTGGGAATTATGGCTGTCTGCTGTGATGTTTCCAAATGGAATGCAGCCCATCAGAGAGCCAGGAGATGCCACTGCCCATGGTGCTTCCTGCTCCTGCCAGTAGGGTGCTGCTGAGCATGGGAATCGCTGTGCAACTTTAAAAAAGTAAAAAATTCTGAGCAGTCAGGAGTTTGATTAATAGAAAATCCAATGCAATGGCAAAGGAGTCCTTTTTTTTGTAATTATTAATTTTACTCCACATTTTGAAATATAAGCATGGCTTTTCCTGTGCCAGAGTATTGTTCTGAAAAATATATTCTTGTATAAAGCCTTAATCCCCAGAACATTTCGTATTCAGCTAAAGCCTGCTTTTGCCTTTTACAGGTTCTTAACCAGCGTGACCTACTCTCTTCCATTTGCTCTGATGGCTGCCTGGGTGCTGTTTATAGCTGATTTTGTTAAAACACTTGTTCAGGAGAAAGATCTGAGGCTTTATGAGGTACGGGGAAACTTTCTGGGGCGTGCAGAATTATAAACAGATTTTCCTTATTAGTGGCTAGTGTGTCTGATGTTCAATATTAAATGGAGCAAAACAAGCATTAAGGAAAATATTGCAGATCCCTATTGTTTGACCAGCAGCATGTGAATTCTGACACTGTAACCAAGCTCAAAGCCATGGAAATGCAGGGCGTTTGCCCTTCAACTGGAGGGAATATTGCTTTGCAGTGCTGAGCTCAGGAAACACGGGCACCTCACAAAATTACAGGGTTTCTGAAGATTTAAAGCTCTCTAAAAATTGACTTTGAGTCATACCTACTGGGGACAAAGACATGAAAAGTGACTTATTTCTTATCCTTGAAGTTATTATACTTAATATTTCAGAAGGTGCTACATATTACATCAGCTCCTGTGAAATGAAGGTCTTCATTCACGTTGCCTGTTGGAAAAGAAATGACATTGAAACATTGGGAATTTATTAAATTAACTCAAGTTTTCAGTGTGATCACTGTCAACAGAGAGGAACGGCGAAGAACTTTTGTCAAACTAAGCTTCAGCAAGCAACAAGAGCTTTGAGCAGATTTATTTTTTATCCAACACCATGGAAACAAATACTGATTCACCAGAAACGTTTCCAAAAAAGCACACTCTGACCTGAGATGAGGTGGAAAATGAGTGAACCCCAGTGAGTGCTCCCTGGTAGCCCCTTACTCTAATTTAGGCTACTATTTTTTTCCTCCAAGGACCAGGGCATGCCTAATCTTTTTAGCTGTGTAATAATCCACAAGAAGACATCAGCACCTGTAGTTTCTCCTGTATTTACCAATACAAATTTACACTTTTATGCATGTATGGGGAATTAATCGTCAGCTAATATAAATTAATATTTCTTCCTTGTAATCATAGTAATTTAGCTATTATTTGTTGTCTTGGGGTTGTGTGAGAAAGGTCTGGTTTCAAAGAAATGTGAGAGCTTTTAAGCTTAAGCCACTGGATTAATTACCATTATTTAAAGAAATAACCAAAGTGCTTTAGAAAAGTTAGAAATCTAAGGCCAGAAGCTGCTTTGGAGCTTGTCGGCTGTGACACTTGATCCTTGCAGGTCCTGTCTGTGCTGTTCTTTTCCAAAAGACTGCTTTGCAAACCTTGGGCATTCCTGAAATGGGAGTGCGTGGTTTGTCCCTGGATAAAACAAGCATGGTCTGGTTGCAGGCCCTGTCCAGAATCTGGAAAAAGAAATCATTCAACATCAGTGGAAAGATCTCTTAATTCCTCTCAAATACCACGTGTGATTGTTTTTCTCACCTTCCTCTCTGCAGTACATGAAGATGATGGGTGTCAATGCCAGCAGCCACTTCATTGCCTGGTTCATCGAGTGTGCCGTCTTCCTGCTGATTACTGTCACCTTCCTCATTGTTGTTCTGAAAGTGGGTGAGATCCTTCCCAAAACAGACACAGTGCTCCTGTTCCTGTACCTGATGGACTACAGCCTGTCCATCATAGCCATGAGCTACTTCATCAGCGTTTTCTTCAACAACACCAACATCGCGGCCCTGGTGGGCAGCCTCGTGTACATCCTCACCTTCTTCCCCTTCATCGTGCTGCTCGTCATCGAGAACCACCTGAGCTTCTCTGTCAAGAGCCTCCTGGTGAGTTCTGCTTCTCCGTATTTCCAGGTGTTGTGTGGAGGCAGGGACTTCAGTACACTCCAGTTCTTACTGTATCTCCTGTCCCAAATACACGGGAATTTGGCGCCTTTCTGAATTCCATCAGTGGCTGTTGACAGGTATGACAGGAGAGTTGGCCAGGGCCTGTTTGAGAGACACCTGGAATTAGCTGTGTCCCATGACTGAAGGCACTACTTGTGGAATTTTAGTGAGTTCCCACCTGTCAGCTGAATCACTGTAGTTTGAGCTATGTACTTACCCCTTTGGAATTGCAAAGGAAAATGGGAAAATTCACCAACTGTGAAAAAATGTCTCAGTAAGGATTTTGGGTAGCAGGGCTCTGCTCATTGCTGCCTCAGATCATCCTTTGGCTTCCTGTGTCTAAAATTCCTACACATGGGAGGAGATGTAAAGCCTTGTTTCTTACCAATGGGCAGAGTAAGTAGGTGTTAGGTTTCAGAAGCCAGACTCATTTTGTTTGAGTCACCAAATTCAGGAAATTACATCTATTAATGCAAATGGTAAAATAATTAACCACATGGCTCCATGAGGTAATTCTCAAGCACTGCTGTATTTCAAAAGCCTGAAACAAAGCCCTGCATGAGGGAGGAAGATGCATCCTGAGTGTGGAAGCAAAAGAAAGTCAAGCTCTAAGAAGACATTTCAGCCTGTCACCAGCTAGCACTTCCCATCACAGGCCTGGTCCAGTGCTCCTTGTGACTGTTTGGAAAAAAACTAAACCCAACACTTATTTTTCTGGCTATTGGAATAAGCCAGTGAGGTACCTGATTGGTTGACTGACCTGACTTCTCTTTGAGACTAATTCATATGTTCCTTGTTTTCAATTTTGTTTATTCCCCAGAGTCTGTTGTCTCCGACTGCCTTCAGTTATGCAAGTCAGTACATTGCTCGCTATGAGGCACAGGGCATAGGTGAGTTTATGGCAGACAAAGCCAGGCTTTGAGCTCTCCTGGGGGTGACATTTCATTGGCTGAGATGGATTCTGGTTGTATTTCTCAATTCCTCTCTGCAGGACTGCAGTGGGACAACATGTACAAGTCCCCAATGATTGGAGACAACACTTCCTTTGGCTGGATGTGCTGGCTCATTCTGATAGACTCCTTCATTTACTTCATCCTGGGGTGGTACATAAGGAATGTTTTCCCAGGTAAGGATGCAAAGCATTGAGGGTGGTGCTGTAGCATCTCTTTTGGAGAACAGTGAACACAGAGCTGGCTGATTCACTGGTTCAGGCAGTGAGACAGTACACACACTCTGTCCCAGATCAAAGGGAGCACGACTTTGTGGGTGTCTGAGCCTATTAATGGCACTTAGAGAAGAGCAAGGGAGAATTGGGGTTTCTCAGCCTATCACATGGGTAGGTGGATCTCCTGAAGAAGCTGAAGCGAAGGACACAGGAGGGTGTGATGGCAGTCTGGTGGGTGAGAGTGAGAGTGGAGCATGTTAGTCTGCATTCATCAGCTGAGTGATTTCAAGCTGTGTTACTTACATCATTTGGTTTCAAAAAGTAATTCCTGCCTTGGGCGAGAGCCAGTACATTTGTCTTTTGCTTTTCTTCCCCACCTAATGAAGCAGTCCACTGGCATACAGAAATCTACCCAGTGGAAAATGTAAAGTTCTCCTGCCCTCCAGCTACGGAGTTACTTGGAATAACAAATTAGTGAGTGCTTCCTATTGTGCCAATGAGAAAAAGTCTCTACCAAGTCCTGGTAGTATATGAACATATAAAGAAATCTCAGTGAAGTTAATTTTTGCTATTTTGAGTGCACCCTAACAGTGACACTTCCTGAGGAACAGATACCTGAACAAGACTCCTGTTCCTGCAGGTAGATATGGCATGGCTGCTCCCTGGTACTTCCCACTGCTTCCATCTTACTGGATCGAATACAACAGCTACCTGCCCTTCTGGAATGAGAAACAAAGAGGCCTCCTCTTCTCCAAGCTGATGTTAAGGAAAGAAGTCACCCTCCCTAATAAGATATGTATGTGGATACTAGATGGGGTAGCAATAATAACTTATATTTTGGGTAAACAAAGCCAAATTTGTAAAGCGGCACCACACGCAGAAAACACCATTAATCCTTATTTTGAAGCACAGGAAAAATTGAAAGCTGGTACTCACATGAATGAAGATTTGGCTCTTAGATTATGTTTGTTTTTCCTATTTGTTGTGGAGAGTCAGTACTGATTTTCACATGCGTATTCGTGTGTGTTGTAGTTGGGCAGTTACCTTCCATGCCTGTGTCTCTGTGTAGAAATATGCTTTTGTTTGGGCAAGCAAATACAGGTTTCCGCTTTGCAAAGGGCACATGTGCTTCTTTGCTTATCTCTTTAAATGTTTAGCCAGTAAAATATTGAGATCACACACAAAAGCTTGCTGGTTCCACCTAACTGAAAATAACTCAGTAGTTTTGCTGCATGTCCTCTAATTTTATGTGCTTGTTTAGTACAAATAAAGTTAGGTGCTCTGAAACACCTAAATATGAGACCTTTTCAGAAGTGATTAATGCATGTTGTCAGGAGTTATTAGAAGCTGCAGAAGTAAAAAGGAGAAATCCCAGAGAGCTCAAAATTATACAGATCCAGTGACATGTTCTCAATATTCCTGGCTGAAAGGCACCTGCCTTTGCTGTATTTTGGTTTTCTCTGGGATGAGAGAAGTAGCACAACACCTGCTGCACTGCAGTAACTGTGCCTGACCCTTCTCTTTGGTGTCAAAGGTGCCCCCCACCCTCACGTGGAACCGGAGCCCACTGACCTCACCTTGGGAGTCTCCCTCCACGGCATAACAAAGGTTTATGGATCCAAAGCTGCAGTGGACAACCTCAGCCTCAACTTTTATGAAGGGAATATCACTTCCCTGCTGGGACACAATGGAGCTGGGAAAACTACAACCATGTGTGTATCCTTTAAAGCAGCTCTTTCTTGTCCTGTGGGGCGTGGTTGGGTGAACGAGAGGGCAAGTGAGGCTGTGCAGCAGTAGGAGATTGAGGAAGGTGCTTCATTAGGCCAAATCCTTCATGTAGTTTCATCTTGTTCATGGATGACCTTGGGAATTCCTTCCTCTGTTAGAATTCTTTAGGTTGTAAAAGGTCCTTTTCTGTTTAAGAACATGCTTTTTAATCTGGTGAGATACCTGGGATACACAGCACAGCAACTGTTCATGTGTTTTGTTCCATGGCCCAGGGTTGGGTTGTTCTGGAAGCTGTGGGGATCTCGTGCACACACCAAAGCTGAAGTGATCCTAGCAAGAAAACTTAATAAAGATACACTTCAGCTGTACAGAGTCGTGTTGGCTGGGCTGGAATGGCAGGGGATTAATGCATTGGCCTTTCAGCCTTGCTGTTTATAAATTATTATTTGACTTGTTAGATAACAGCACTAACACAGACCTGTAGAACTTGATTTCTCCACTGATATATATGTGCATATCTCTGAAAGCAACATTAAGCTGATAAATAGAAGCCTGAGAAGAGCCAAAACCAGTAAGACAGATGTGTGCTTTACCTCAGCTTATTATCAATTCATCTCATATTCTGTTTGCAAAGTGTAGCAAAGGTGATATGCAGAAAAGTACAAAACCTTCTTGAAACTTAGCAGCAGGCTTCAAATCCTGAGTAAGGTCACAAGTTAGTGCTTTTTAATGATGGTTAAAAGTCCCAGGAGAGAGAAAAACTCTGTGAAGGTGAAGGGTGGTCTGAGATGCATCTTCTGCCTTTAGTCCCTGCAGGACAGCACCAAGAATGAGCTGTAATGTGCAAGTAGTTATTCTGAGCAGAGGGAGTTTGACTCAGCTCTTGGTGGGTGATTATTTGCTTGAACTAGATGAAAGTGCTGCCCACTGTGAGGTGTCTCATCCAGAAGTCCTCTCCCATTTCTCATGAATAATGGCAGTGAAATCAGGTTTCCACGCTCTGCTGTGGTTAGTCAGATGAAGAGTTGGTTTTCAGTCTCAGCTGTGGTTACAATATGAAGCTGTCTGGGTGCTGCAGGCAAGCCTCAAAGGATCAAGAGTAACGGCATTATGTGAATTCCCAGTAATAAACTGGAAGTCAAGGGCATTCCTGAGTATTGATGTGTGGGATATGCGGTGGTCTGACCTAGGGAGAGGGAGGCTGAAGAAGATAAAAGTACAGGTGAGGAGTAGCCAGGGTGAGCTTGGAGCTTTCCCTTGCAATGCCAGAGACGGGGACAAGGATGTCCATGGATGTAAATTGGCCTCTGCTCTGCTAGAGCACGGCTGGGCAGCAGGACACACAGTGGGCAATGGTGTCTGGCTGGAAGGAGTGGGAGGGTGATGCAAGGAAACCTTGGAAGCGCTGACAGCTACAGGGCCACATGGCTTTCTCCTTTTTTAACTTCCCCTTTCTGTTTATTTTTCCTTCAGATCTATTTTGACTGGGTTGTTCCCTACATCATCAGGCACGATCTTTGTGTATGGCAAAGACATCAGGACTGACCAGGAGGTGATAAGGAAGAACATGGGGGTGTGCATGCAGCACAACGTGCTCTTCAACTACCTAACCACGAAGGAGCACCTGGTGCTCTATGGCTACATCAAAGTCCCTCACTGCAGCAAACACGAGCTCTACCAAGAAGTGAAGAGGTATAAAAATAGCAGCATGGGACAAGGGAGAGAGGGCTGTCAAAATTGTGTGGTGGTGCCAGTCCCCCTGCAAAGCTCAGAGTCATGGATTGGAGGACTTGTTGCAGCTCCAGCTTAGGGTTCAAATGGTGCCTTGCTCTGACTAGAGGAATATATTGATACCTGTGGCTGTAAGAAAACAATATCTCTTCTCCAGGGGGTTTACAAGCTGCTATGGCAATTATTTGGAGATGAATTTATAGGACTAAGGGTCTACTCCTTGCTGCTTTACAGTTTTCCCCGGGAAAAGATTTAATCAACCAGTCAGAAAGATGATGTTGGCTTTATTGGTTCTGCAGAGAAATGAAGCAGCCGGAACATCCCAGGGAGTTTGGATCTTGGTGTCTCAGTTGATGGGGTTGAGCCTTTAACCTTGACTTATCAGATGAAAGCTTTGAAAACATCCTCAAAAATGTTTTAAATTAAAATCCCAATCACTGGGCTGTGGGGTGACTGTACACTGTGACCACTCAGCAGAGCAGTCCATACTTGAGCAGTTTTTCATTTGCAGTTACAGTGCAGTTGGGTGTTTTCAGATTCTCTGCTTGGAAAAGATGCCTGAAGGATAACCTTTGGGGGTTGTTTTCCCTCTGTTTTCCAGGACTTTGAAGGAGACTGCGCTGTACAGCCATCGTCACAAGCTGGCTGGCACCCTGTCCGGGGGGATGAAGAGGAAGTTATCCATAGCTATTGCTCTCCTGGGGGGATCCAGGGTGGTGATTCTGGATGAACCAACCACGGGGGTGGATCCGTGCTCCCGGAGGAGTATTTGGGAAATTATCTCCAAGAATAAGAAAGGTACTGTGATGAGAGGAGATGTTGCCCAGAGGCAAAGGTGATTCGTGTCACTTTTGCAAAGATGGTACCAGTGGCTTTGAACTGTGGGTTTAGGAGCCCACAGAGAAAAAATTGTGGGAGACTGGGATTTTGCAGGTCCAGAGGGTGCATCCTGGTTGGTTTCTGTAAATTCACAGTGTCATTTACAAAATAGCTTTACCATAGTACACAGCTTACAATACTGTAAAATTTGTCTCTCTTTTTGCCTTTCATCCAATTTCACTAATAATTACCAAAAAATGCAGTCGATTTTCACCTGATACTCTGTGTCCCCTCATTCAGCAAGGCTGTCACCTGTCTCACTGTTGAGATGAGGACAGATCTGACCAGAATGTGATAAAGAAAATTGTTATAAACACTCATTGTATTGGTTTAACAATGTGGACTTATTTGCCATGGACTGATCCAGAACAAGGGAAAGCTCTGGAACCCCTGCAATTATATTGAGGATATAATCGTGTGGGGAAATACAGAGGAAGAAGTTTTGGGAAAGGAAAGAAAATAACCCAAATCCTTCTAAAATCCTGTTTTGCCATAAAACCACGTGTTCATTCTGTGGTGACTGTGTTTTCCAGGCAGAACCATCATTCTCTCCACACATCACCTGGACGAAGCAGAGGTTCTGAGCGACCGGATTGCCTTCCTAGAGCATGGAGGGCTCAAATGTTGTGGCTCACCTTTCTACCTCAAGGAAACCTTTGGGGATGGCTACCACCTGACACTCACAAAAAAGAAGGTTTGTGTCTGAGCTGGTCCTCGAGGTCCTGGCAGCTCTGTCTCCAAGGGAATCATCAAGGCTGGTTGAGGGATGTATTGGCAGGAGCTGAGTGACCTCCATGGCTTTCTGAAAACAAGAATGTCAGTGCTCTGCTTTGATGAAAAAGAACAAGGTCTCCTTGAAGGTTAAAGGCAAGACTGGGTGCAGAGTGTGAACTCTGGAGTACAGAGGAGTAAAGCAGATGGAAGGAGCCCATCCATGGTGTCGGGCTTGAGGCAAAGTGTTCTGCTTGCAAGGAGTAGGGAGCTCTGCTCTGGATAGCATTTATTACAGTGCTGTTGGTAGTCCCAGCACACAGATCCCATGAGAGATCAGCCTCTCTTCCAGAGTGCTGGCACTGGAGACAGAGAAAATGAAAAACTACCCATGAGCAAGCCCTGTTTTTTATGTGAAAAAGAGTGAGTTTGTGCTGGCAGCCAGTTCCAGCTCTCTGATGGCCAGGCTTTTTCTCTGTTGTACTGCAAACCTCTAGCAGGGCAAAGTGGTTGATTCAGCCCAGCCTGGTGAGGTTTTGGATGGACCAAGATGGGCTCAGTGCCACATATCCCTTTTTCAAGGGCCAGAAACCCACTTACATCTGCTTTTGATATTTACCCCGATATGTTGGATAGCTGGACTGAGATCGCTTACCAGTTATGCTCTGGGACAGGATCTGGGCTACGTCCTGCAGGAGCAACGTTGCCCTTGCAACCTTTTCAGTGACCACAGAGTGTTTTCCTACTTTTACAGAACATGATAGAGGAATGTGACACCACAGCAGTGACCTCCTTGATCCAGTCCTATCTGCCAGAGGCTTATCTCAAGGAGGATATTGGTGGAGAGCTCGTGTACGTGCTTCCCCCCTTCAAGTCCACAGTGTCAGGGGCCTACCAGGCCCTTCTCAGAGCCCTGGACACCAGCTTGAATGATCTCCACCTGGGTTGCTATGGGATTTCCAACACAACTGTGGAAGAGGTATGAGCTCAGGAGCTGCTGGATTTACTGAAATGTCATGGAGATTATTTTCACAGCACTGTGTGGCTCTGCTCTCTGGGCATGTTAGGAATTACGTGAGGAATTCAGGCAGGGAAGAAGGGGTTACACTTAGCTACACACAAATGTGTAGATGTATCCAGAAGTCTATGCATGTACTAATGCACAGTCTCACCTTGCTGACAGCCTTTTGATGTTTTACCCAGAAAATGAGGCACTGGAGTCAGACTAAGAAGAGAGTAACACAGGCACCTTTCTGCCCATGGGAAATCTCTGGTCAAATAAACACATTTAATTGCATCAGAAATAAAAAGTAAATGAAAAGCAGTGATGACCCTTGTCTTGCAGAAAGGAGGGAGGGAGATTGTTACCTTCCTGCTCAGAATTTCTTGCTTTCTTTTAAGGTGTTTTCCTAAGGCAGCAAGAATAAGTTGTTCGTCGTGTCCCACATGCAGCTCAGGTGCCATGGCTGCACACTCCCAGCATGGAGGCAGTGGGATTGTCAGGAGCTAGAGGGTGAATATCCCAAGGAAACAGGTTTGAGTTTCCACTACTGCAGCAGAACAGAGACAGGAGGTGACAAGGAGTTGTACAACAATTTTATACTGAAAAAAAAAGTGAATTTCTCTTGTGGAGCACAAAGGGAATAGAAAGAGGATTATAGTACATAAGTGCTGCACCAACTACAGCTACAAAGCAGGAGAGTGGATTCTGGTAATTGTTTTGGTAAATGGAGTCATTTGGACAAATTTTCCTTCATACTTTCTTGCTCCTTAGGTGTTCCTCAATCTGACAAAAGAGCTAGTGAAGGACCAGCAAGAAGATGCTGCACTGCCCCATCAGCTGCCTGGAGTCAGTGGTCACATTGGTGGTGACGAAATGTCTCTGAGCACAGACACCTTCACAGAAAGAGACGGTACTCAATCACCTACAGGGTTTATTCCAGATTTACTGCAGATGCAAACGCTGACAGACAGACTGATTTGAGTTCCCTGTCTTCTTTCTTTGTTGAAAACCACATTTCACCCAGCCAGGAATCACAAACCCTATAAATCACTGGAAATACAGCATTAATCGGTCCTTTAGATCCCCTGGTTTAGAATAGGCTGAATCACAGGATAAATTGCTAAAGAGGTTTTGTTTGCATCTGCCTTCCTTTACATTGATCCAGATTTTAATCTAATCAAATACAGCGTGTGGGTGAAAGAGTAAATGTGTACCTCTGAAAGTAATTGCTGTAATAGATGTAGAGGATTATTTCCCCATAACTAGTAGAATTGGAAAGAAACTTTCCAATCCCTTAGTCTGTTGGAAAAGCAGCCCATCTCTGAGCTGGGTCCTCCTTGCTGCTTCTTGCTGTGCCCCAGACATTGCAGTTTGGTAAAGGAGCCCAAGGGACCAGACAGTGGGGTAAATTCCCATTCAGAAGACAATCAAGCTACACTTCTATCCCTGAGGGTCTGAGACTTGCCAAAGGTGGTCCAACCCAAAAATGAGACACGCCTGGCTGCAATGCTTTCTTGGATCAGAAACATTGCTTTGTACTTACAAATATACCATTTATACTTAGTGAGGCATCCAAGGGACAACACAGAGGTATTTTTGTGCTTCTCAAAAGCTGGCCTGCACTGTAAATATTACTGTAAACAGTCAGTCGTGTTGAGAAGTGTTTTGTTTCATCCTTAAAAAAAGGCTGAAAAGGATTTGCTTCATGGTGTATTATATAGGTTAGTATTTCATAAAGAAGAATAGGTGGCACAGGATTTGGCTCTGCTTTTAGTAGACCACAAAACCTGTCCATGAAAGAGGTCCAGTGGCTTGTGCTTGTTTCCTTATTTCAGGATTAATTTTTTTATTTATTTGTCTGAGGACCTTCTTTTTAAATTATGAAAGATTTAAGTTTGCAAATCTGGAAGAAAAATACGTTTCTTCTGTAGGCTGCAGCTGGGTAGGTAGGATGTGGATAACTTATTTCATCTGGAAGCCTGTGTTCCTCTTGCAGGGTCTCACACTGAAAGTCCCTACACAGACACATTTGAAATTTAACAAAAGAAACTGGTGTTACATAAGCTCATGGCTGGAGTCCTGTCCCACGCCTGATCCTGTGTTTGTTCCACCTTAGTAGTTTTGATTTGCCATCTGTAAAGGTGTGCAGGAAGCCACATACCCTCCCAGAGTGCTCTAATCATCGCTCCCCTGCATGGCACAAATGCTGAGCCGTGACCAAGTGCTGTCCTTTGTGCCCAGACCAGCTCCTGATCAGGTCCAAGAGCCTGCGGGGTTTGCCGCTGCTGCTGAAGAGAACCTCAGCCCTGTTCATCAAGAGGTCCCACCACACCCGGCGGGACGTGCGCGGCTTCATCGCCCAGGTCATCCTCCCTGTGCTCTTCGTAATGGCTGCCATGGGGCTGGGGACACTGAGGACCAAGGAGACGGAGTACCCCGAGCTGCTGCTGTCCCCCTCGCTGTACGGCACGGCCGACCAGGCAGACTTCTTTGGGTGAGTGCTGCTCCTTGGGACCCTGACTCCCCTTGGCTCAGAACGAGCCCGGTCGGGGCTCCTTCTGAGCACTGCCAGTGTCCTACACTAGGACACACAGTTATGTTGTGCAGACAGCACAGAGAATCCCTGTTCCTAAGGGATCTCTGAGGACATGGCTTGGCTCAGACCAGAAATCTTCAGGAAAACAATGCCTTAGTTGGATTTAACTACGAAATGGGTGGGGAATATTCTTGTTGTTTCCCATTGGAGTCCTTCAGTCCCATAACAGCCACAGGGATTTTCTTAATATATACATATACGCTCCTCCCCCAGTGTGAAATGAGGTACCCACGTCAGTTGCCTCCAACATTACAACTCTGGGATCAAATTCTTGATCCATCTTGTGAGCATTGCCCTGCTCTCTGTCAGCACAGGATGTGTTTTCCTGGCCAGGCCCTGGTCCAAGGCACACAGGCAATTGGGAGAACATGTGATTTTCCAGTGTGATTAGGATGTCACCACTGAATGATTTCATTCTCCTTAAAAATCCTTTTACCAAAACAATTATAATTGGTATAATTCGGTTTTCATGTTGTGAACCTCTTTCTTTCTCCAGTGGTTCTCAGCTCCTAAGTCAGAAATACAAAATTTAGCTCTAAAGCCATCTGCTCTAGGTGTTGTTCCCAGGATTCCTGATGCCTTTCCACTTCAGTCCTGCGAGGTGGGGGAATGAGCCAGAGCTGCATGTCCGAGTCCTCTGTTTCTAATGTTCCCTGCTTCTCCTGGTGGATCATTGCTGGAGAGCTGGGACAGAACCAAGGACCATCTTCTTGAATGGTCAAAACCAAGTGGATGTCACAGATGAGAGAGCTGATTGAGACAAGGCTGCAAGCAGTGCCTGAAAATCACAGTAGATTCTTTTTCCCCCTGTAAAAAAAAATCTTGATTGTCCAAAAGTATCTTGCTTGGATCTAGAGGCAGCAAATCCCCTGGAGCAGCTGAGGTGATGAGGACTCCTTTTAAACCTGTGTGATTGTCCTCATGTACTGTATGTCCTTCAGTGCTGCTTCCACAAATACTCAATTATTTAGCATCTTAAATCCTGTTTGACTCAAACACAGTTTTCCTCTGCACAGTGGTAGTGGAAGTTCTTTGAACCTTACCCTGTTTTCTGTTTTTCTTTGTTAATTCTTAGGAATTTTAATGAAACCACAGCTGCTTTGGTTGCTTCGATGCTGGCTTTCCCTGGGACGGATAACACGTGCATGAACGAAAGCAATTCGTAAGTAGTTCTTGGGGGTTTTTCCACTTAAACTCCAAACCTGCATGAGAACTGGCATGATACTTTTAGCCCTTAGACCTTAATAACCATCTTTGATCATCTGCAGAATTCTCATGCATTGGGCTCCTGCATTATTAGGAGTGATAAGGAAGCAGCTTTGGTGCTGGCAGGATGCCAGGTTAAAAACAAGCAATTCTCTTCTCTGGGAAGTGGTCCTTGCCACCCCAATAATTCCAATTATAACGTGAGCCTACACAGCAAGTTCTCATCACAGCATTTATTACCTCTATCTGAAAGCTGTGCCATGAGGGCTGGTTTGTTTTGGGCTTTGCAGATAAATTCTCAGGGTATTGGTGGTAAATCCTGGACAGACTTGAATGCACATGCAGGCAAGTATTTAGCCTGGGTGTTTGCAGTGACTGCCCAGGCAATACAGCCCATCACAGGAGTGCCCCGGGAATGCCACAACAATAGCCCTTATTTCTGGGCTGGTTTCAGATGCTTTTGTCCTATGAGTGCCAATTCCTTGCACTGTCTGCTGGAGGAATGAAGTGGTGCCTGGATTCCATCTGATCAGCTGAGTGAATCCAGGCACAGGGAGCAGCAGGGAGGGCTCTCTGCCAACATCCACGGGAGGCAGCAGGAGGCTGGGGATTCCCTGAACCACCCAGAGCTGACAGGAAGGTCTGCTTTCCTGCTGAAGCTGCTTGACTGCCAGCCTTGCTGTCATTAAACATGACAGCAATTAGCTTCGTTTGTACACCTGAGCACAGAGAGCCTCAGAGGAAAATGTGTTCCTTTTCAGGCAGTGTTTGACAGAGGACATGCTTGGCCAGTGGATTACCAGTGGAAACCAGAGAACCAAGTATTCTGCCTGCAACTGCACAGATGGCATCCAGGTAACTTGGACAAACCCAAAAGTGAGGGGGCTTGGGGGATAACTGGGGGCCTTGTTTGTTGGGAGTGGTTTTATGAGCTGTCATGATGCTAAGGGGGACTCAGCGTTCCAAGTCCTCCTGTCTCTTTTTGGCCCCGTTGAATTTGTAAACTAGATAACCATTGTCTGCACCAGTTTGGGGACAGGAAAGGAAACGGTATCCTCAGAAGATTTACACCCTAACATCCCTGCCTTGCTCCCCAGAGCAGGAAAAGGTTTAAGGGTGTTTTTGAGGGTTGTGTGATTGTCCCTTTGGACAGAGGTGAGCGTGTGTTCAAGAGGAAGATTTCATCTTATACAAGCACTGGCACTATATAGAATCACAGCTATTTTTGCTGCTTGCTCTTCAGAATTTAACTTTATGCAAAGTCTAGAACTGCTCCTTGTTTTAAATATTAATGATTAATAATATTAATTATTTGCATTACAGTGGTACCTACAGAGCCAGATATAGGCACTTCTGGGCTTAGTGTCTTTGCATGCACATGGGGAAAAGGTATATTCTTCCCCAAGGATGTTACAGTTTTACAGTTCAGTTTGGGGTTGAGCTCTCCTCCCTCCAGTGCTGTTCACCTGTCCTCAGCTTTTTTCTGTAGCAAATAAACTCATGGCACAATGTGTTGCCATTTTAACGTAAAGGACGTACTTAGTTGAACATTTCTAGTCATTCTTTAAAATGCAGCCGTTTTGTGCAGTTTTCTGGACATACACTTAATTTCACATCATTAAAAGCATTGGCATAATTTCTCCAGGAAGTTGGGATAATGTTCAAAGCTGATTCTCACCTCTAGCAGGCACAGGCAGGTGTTCCTCAGCATGGAGGAAGCTATTTTGTGTATTTAGATGAACAGATGCACAATGGGGGAGTCCAGGGCTTTTGTTATGGATGAGCTGAAGGAAGCAGCCAACATGCTGTCTGGGAGGACACTTCAACCTCATGAAACAGTGATGTGACTTTGGCCCTCAGCATGTTAAATTATATATTCAGGACTAATTCAAGGTTTCTCTGAAGCCCAGGAAAACATTTCCAGTGACTGACAGCAAAGCAGAAATGTAAGAGTGTAGCTGCTGTGAAATGGAAGATGAGAGTTTGAGGCCACCACAGAGTTTTCTGCTCTGTGAGTTGTTTTGCCCTCTGCAGTTGTCTGTGCAATCACTCTGTGAAGTAGGATCAGCCTCAATTCAGCCAAAATCTTCCTCTGTAGCATGAAGCACATTTCAAGGTCCCAATGATGGCAGTAGAACTGAAGGGTAGATTTAAGCAGAGGTTGTTTTTAAGCACCTCCCTGAATGTGTTGGGGACAGTGTGCAGGGATGTGTGCTGTGTGTCCGTGCATCCTGGCCTGGGAAGGAGCAGCCTCTGCAGGAATGAGGCTCAGGACCAGAATGCTGCTCGATCTTGTCCTGATGTGGTGGTTTTCAGTTAAAACACAAACACTAAAGTTTTCCTTCGTTTGTCTCCCCTCAGACATGTCCACAGACAAACTACACTCCCCCTCACAGAAGAACCTTCTCCACACGGACACTGTACAACCTGACAGGGCACGATGTGGAGACTTACATCCTGGCAACCACCAAAGACTTCCTGCAGAAACGGTACGGCACAAACTCCCCTCCCTCTCCTCTGAACGGCTCTGGGAGCAATGCAGGACATCCTACACCTGTCACATCCCCTCTGCCTGAAGAGGTGGCAGTGCAGTAGGGGTTTAGAATCTGGTGAAAGGAGCTAAAGTGTCCTGCAATCACGGATAAAAGATAAAGGCTCGTGCAAGTGCTCTGCTTGATCATAGCAGAGATAGCCTGGGGATAAAATGTCAATCACCTGGCATGCTGGGGCTGGATCTGCAGACAAGCCTCTGTCTGACTCAGAAATCTTTAAAAAGAGGAAAATCTGACACAGCCTGTCATGAAGTAAACCGTGGGGAGAGATGTTCCTCCAGGTTTGATTCTCTGAAGAGTCTCAGTGTGTGCTTCACTTGAAGGAGTGCATCCATTCCAGTGAGAGCAGAGTCTGAGCGTTTCCTTGTGCCATGGGAGTTGTTGGTGGGTCTGGGCTCTGCTGGGCAGCTGCACAGCAGGGCTTGGGGCAGAGGTAACCCAAGGAAATGTGTTAATCTGCCACTGATGAACTGAGCTGCTTATCTCCTGGGTCAGAAGCAGCATCTCACCCTGGAGTGGCAGGCACACAGCTCTGGAGTTCACATGGCTCCAGGATCTTCCTCAAACAGAGGCTTTCAGCACAGTTTTGTGACAGTGTTGCCAAGGGGGTTTTTTTCCCCCCAAAGACAAGCTCCCACAGCAGTGGTGGCTTGGCCCCACGCTGGGATAAGCTCTGTAAAGTCAGGCTGGAATTGCCTGGGGTGGCAGTGGCATGTTGACATGGCCCATCCAAGGGAATCAGAACTTTGGGATGAGGGTAGCAATGCATTTCCCCCTGGTTTTCTCTCAGGTATGGTGGCTGGAGCTTCGGGCTGCCTTTGACAGCAGATCTGCAGTTTGACATCAGGCCAGTGCCCCCCAACAGAACACTGACTAAGGTAACCAACCTCCACCTGCTCATCCTGGCATGGGAAGTGTGGGACTCGGGAGAAGCCATGTCGAGTTCATGGATATTCCAGAAAAGAAAGGAAAACCCCCTGAAATCTGCAGCTTGGCGTGACAGATATGACTTGCAGTTCATTTCCTTTTCTCTCCCCATTCTTCTTTATTGGTCTCCCTTCTCTTGCTAGCAGGAGGCAATTTTTCTGCTGTCATAATTTTATTATACAGAGGTGAAAAGATCAATTAGTAGCACCTTTATCTCATGAGAGAATGTATGTACCATAACGAGGACTGGCTGGTGCATTCTGATATGCCCATTTCTCTGGTTCTGCTCAGTAAAAATGTTGTAAAGCACCAGGGCTGAAATCTGAGGTGGTTTGCACAAGCGAAGCAGGGCAAACCAACACGTTGTCAGTAATAACTCCCAAATTGTTTCAATTTCTCAATCGTGTGCAGGTGTGGTACAATCCTGAGGGTTATCACAGCCTCCCAGCCTATCTCAACAGCTTGAACAACTTCATTCTTCGAGCCAACTTGCCAAAAAATGAGACTTCCAGATATGGTAAGTGTCCCTTTACATGAGCAGATAACTTCTCCCCTTTGGAGGGATATCCTGGCTCTGCTGAAATCAATGACAAGACTTACCTTGACTTCAATGAGGCCATTTCTTTATTCACTGTTCTGCAATTCCTTTCAAAACAGAATTGAAAAACATGAATAAATCACAAAGTTCATTTGTCTTAGTCAGAGGCTCAGGGGAGCTGGACAGGGAAGACCCCAGCTCCTATGTAAAATGCTTCATCCAAGAAATGCCAGCGGTTGCTGTGTGATTTATTGCCTCTCATGCGGCACAGGAAGAGCTGTCTCGTGATAGGTGCCCATTACTTATGCAGAGAGAAGCTCCTCTAGGTCATCTCCGGGGGTGGATTAGATTAGGAGATTTTAATGTCACCCTTCTGCTGAGAGCAGCCCGGGCTGTGTGGGCATGAGTGTGTTTGAATGAAAGCGGGGAGAGCGAGATTAAGTGAGAAACATAATTTTCAGCTGTATTTTCCCTCTGACACGTGACATACACAGATCCAAGGAGTGCTGATGGCCCATTTGGGGTCCTCATAGCTTCTCCTCAATAATGTACTGCAGCAACCCAAATTCCTGCTGGTGAACCAGGGCACCCTGCCTTTCCCTTTGCCATTTAGCCTCTTTCAAATGCAGTGTGGGCACAAAGCTTTCTGTATGTGTGTCTGTCTCCAGAGAGGGCCAGGGTGCAGGGACAAGAGAGATATTTATGTTGAGAAATGTTATACAGAGATTTTTGGGCTCTGCTCTGCCAAGAGCAGCAATTGTGTGCAGAAGCACCCTCCTGATTGACTTTGTTGGACAAGCAGTGCCCTTCCAGCTATGTCCTGGTGAGGCCTAGCCCTGCTCAGCTCAGAGGGCTGCTGTCCCTGGTGACGCAGGGACAGATGGCAGTGTCTCTTGGCTCATAGGGCATGTCTGAATTGAGCTGTAATGGAACCAGGCATGTGGCCTGAAGCTTTGAGTGAGACACCCTGAATTCAAGCAGCAGCAGATGCTGATCACAAGTGGCCCCAGGGTGTGTCTCTTCCCACCTCACACCACTGCACTGAGACACCCCTCCCAGCCAGCTCAGCTCACAGAGGGTGACACCAGAGCCTTGTCCTGGCCACCCCCTCAAACAGGCCCTGGCTGTCCCCTCGGGGGTTTGCAGTGTGCTCTCAGCTCACACATCACAGAGCTGCAGCCTGGCTGCCGAGAGAGGAGACCCCAGCCAGGCACTTCCAGCGGCAGGAACATCCCAGAGCAGCTGAATTATTCAGCAGTGAAGCTCCTTGCTCTGTCTCTGTATTCCCAACACATGCTGTAGCAAAAGCAAAGGCAGGAAGCTCATGTGAACAGCCAGAAAGTTTTCACAGGGGAAGTTTTATACCAGCAAAACAGCAATTTTCAGGAGGAAGGAATAGCAGCAGTTTTTGTTCCATCTGTCCTGCTGCTTATGTGGTTTTGGAAAGAAATGCTTAGTAGTGAATGACCAGACAGATAATTCTCTGCTTCCCACTAATCATCCAAGCCAGAGAAGAGGAGAAATAGAATGAATGGATGAGGCAGTTCCCCAGAGGCAGAGTAAATCCAGTCTGAAACACAACTGAAGGGACGTTCCGTGGGGTACACTCCTGGCAGCTCAATCGAGTTGTTGCTGTGACAAATAAATGACGGTTTAAGAACCACTGAAGTGGCCAGATAAAAGTGTGTTGTCACTTCAGCAGTCAGAAAGAGGTGCCAGTCCTGCTTTAGAGGTTTGACTTAGACTTGGTATATTTTTAAAAAAATACATAAAAAGCTTTTTACCCTGTCACTAAGCAAGTCATAATAGCTTTTGACTTATGTATATTGTGCTTTCTCTTCTCTTAATCCCAGCTAACAAAAAAGGAGAAAGCATTGAAATGGAAATTTTGACTTCTAGCCTAAGCTTCAGCAAAGGAAAATGGCTTTATAGTGGAGTATTAACAGATTAGACAGACGGTATCTTTCTTCCTCTCTCTCCCTTTTGGAGAAGGCAAACATTTCCTGGCTGTTTTTATGGCTTTATCGGCAGTCCAAGACTTTAATCCCATTTCTCTCGCTGATGACAAGACTGAGGTTTGGTTGGGCTTATTTTTGGTCCAAAATTAATTACCAATGAAATCCTCCCTTTCAAATTCATTTGCTCAGGATGGCATTTGGTAAGCTAAACCCACAGGCTCCTGCCTTCTGGTCCCCCTGTCAGAGTGCCCATTCTTAGGGAAAGTTACCCAGAATAGTTCTTCATCACATCATTCCTAAGGTTTGGCACCTGGCTGTAAGGAGTTTAAATTCCAGAGGTGACATGGTCTAGAAAATCTCTGCATTAAACAGCAGCTGGAGGTCCCCCAGCACTCCCTGAGGCATTTACTGTGATGCCTTAGGTTTTAATTCTTATATTTTTCANAGTTTTAATTGGTGAATTTATGCTGATATGCAAATGGACCAAACCTATAAAGGTGTTGGGAACTTGTGACTCGAGGTCTGTGGATGCTGAAAAGCTCTTAGCAGAGAGATCTCCCCGCTTTCTGCAGTGTTCTGTGAGAACCTTGTCTTTCTCACACAAGCCATGAGAAACAGTGAGACGGGTTTTGTAAACCAGTTCTCTATCTTAACACCTGCAGCTTGTTTTCCAAGTTTGTTATGGCTATTTGGGAAAATGTTTTGAAATGGGTGTTGTAGGGTTTCACCAATCACGCCCGAGAGGTGGATGGTCAGTGACCAATGGCCCTATGCCACTCAAGCAAACTAAGAGATATAAACGGGTCTGTAAATTAATAAATAATTCCATTTCTTCTTGGATCAAGTCTATGTCGTTTGTCCATCGTCCCCGGGACAACAGCGACAGGGGTCTATCTTGGGGTCCATCTTGGGGATCTTGGGGATCTTGGGGTCCATCTTGGGATCCATTTTTTGGATGTAGGCTTTGGCTCCCCAGGGTGCACCTTTGAAGGCCTTTCAAATAAATACTGACCTTTATTCCGTTATTCCTGTCTAGTCTCTGTTTCTAGGTAGCCACTCAAGGCATCAACTGAGGTGTCAAAATATGAATTCAGAACCTCCTTTTTAGGCATATAAACATGGGAACCCTTTCTCAGGTGCTGGAGTCTTAGAGACTGGGCTGTCATCCTGGGAGGGCCAAGGCAGAGACCTGCCCTGGAGGTTGGAACTGGCCCACCAGAGCCCCCCCATGTTCTTCCTTTTGCTTTTGTGGGCACAGATTGCCTCTAGACATGGCAAAAGCACTGTGGTGAACAATACCAGTGTGTTTTGGGCCAGGTGTTCTCCTTGGAAAAGAAGTACTTAAACCACATGTGAAGATACCTGCACACGAGCAGAGAATTTCTCTGTTGCAGTTTGTGCCTGATACAAAGCCATTTTTAATGGATTTTTTTGGAAAACATCATGGGGGACTTACCAGTGTGGTAATTAGATTTTTGCTAACTTTGAACAAAATACTCTTTCTTCGTTTGTCTGTTTTCTTGCTTCTTAAGACAGAATAGTTCAGAATTAACTCACTGCCACACTGAGGGCAAAAGTGTCTGTAGCTTACCTGGGTTTCTGCTCTCACCTCCACAGATCCCATATAGAGAAAGACATCTATCAGAGGCAGGTAGCAGTTGTGGAGAAGGGCAGCAGGGAAAGGCTTGTTCCTGGTGATAAAAGAACAAATGGAATGAGGTGGGATCATCAGACAGCAGCTTTGAAACAGAGCATGTTCATCAGTTTTGGAGGTGTCAGTGCTGAGGAATCTGAGCTGGAATGCACAGGCCCATGGGCACATGCCTAATTTGAGGTGTGGGAAGGGAATGGTGCTGTCAGCCAGACAGATGTGGGAACAAGGCCTAGGGTTTGAATTTCAGATCTGCTGTGCAGCCAAGTGAAGTCACAGGGGAAATGAGGATGCTCAAAATTCTGCCCAAGATCACACAGAGATGACAGAGCAGAAACACACTTTTGATCTGCTTTTCTTTTCTGCTCTTTCAGTTTTCTATATTATTATATCAGGAGCTGGTGAAGGAAGCTTTAATTTGGACACATTTTTGATTCCTTTTTTTTTTCTTTTCCCTGTAGGTATTTTCTTATCAGCTCACCCATATCCTGGAGGACAGAGTCAAGAACAAGTCATGTAAGAGGATTCATTTGGCTGATGATTTTTTAGCTTGAAAAGGAGCAAACCAGCTTCTTGAAAACCATAAACCAGCCTAAATTACTGGATATCTTCCTCTAAGTTATTAAGCTGTTCTCGCTTGTCTTTGTTCCCTCTATGCATGAATAGTGTCCTGCTTGTCACCAGAGCTGGGGACTCCTTTAAGGGTTTTTTTTCAGGATACCATGGAGATCTGGATGTTACAGCCTCACACATTTGTGTGCTTGGGCATAATAATAATAATAATAATAATAATAATAATAATAATGACATCATTTTCCTTCTGGCCCTTCCTCTCCATGCTGGGGTCCAGCACTACAGCTCAGTGCTGTGAGTCCCTTTTGCAGGGCATCACTGCCATCAGAAAAGGGAGGTTGGATGGGGCTTGGAGCAACCTGGGATAGTGGAAGGTGTCCCTGCCCATGGCAGGGGGTGGGATGGGATGGGCTTTGAGGTCCCTTCCAGCCCCAAACCATTCCAGGATTATAAAAGATGCTGGCCCAAAATCAAGACCTTATTGCTTCTGAGCTCTGACTAATCCTCCCAGTGAGGGGAATCTGCCACTCTCACTCACCAAATGCATCTTTCTCCCCTTTTCTCCCAGGCTCAACAGCTTACTGGACATCATAGTGTCAATGTCTGTTTTGGTGGGCTACTCCATCACCACAGCAAGCTTTGTGCTCTACATGGTCAAGGAGCACCAAACCAAAGCCAAGCAGCTGCAGCACATTTCAGGCATCGGGATGACAACCTACTGGGTGACCAACTTCGTTTATGATCTGGTAAATAATTCACATTCTTAAATGCACCAGGAGGAGCATTACACAGCAGGCGGGGGCAAAAAGTTCTTTATTTAAAGTTGGTTGCCTAGACTTCTTCTTATTGCTACCAAGAGTGTTGTGTAGTAATTGTTCTCCAAGGCACTGGGGACAATTAAACGTGAACTGCAACAGTGGATTCTGCTAAGCAAAGGCATTCCTGCTCTCTGGAGTGTAGGCAAAACACCCAGCACATTTATATGGGAGCAGCACGGAACAGGCTGCAGCTGGATTTCCATTCCAGCAGCCAGCTGCTCCTCTGACAGCTCGCAGGGCTGGATCTGCTGTCACCCAGGCTCGACAAATTTGGGGTGAGGCTTTGGGGCTCGAAGCTACAGCCGGTCTGGGAACCCTGACTGGGACAGCAGCAGGCATCCGACAGCTGACACAACCCTGCTGGGCAAAGACCCATCATTGGGCTGAAAGTTCTCTGTAAATTCTATGTTATAAAGTTTTTTAAGCCAAGGAAAGCTACAATGGCAGCCTTGCAGGACCTGAGCAGGTTCCTTTTCACAGTGCTGTATAGATGTACTTTGTTGAGCTCCCAGCACTGTGCTGCGTTCCCTGGCATAGTCATGTCCTTGTTCCCCCTGATGGCACTGTTGGGCCAAGAGGGAAAATGTATGCAGTGTCTGTAGGCTGAAGTGCTTTGTGTCTCCTGCATTCCCTGTGGTGCAGGGTGTCAGACCCTCACACAGGGAACGGGCAGTGCAGCCAAGCTCAGCTCCTGAGCCTGGCATTGCCAGCTGGGCTGCAGTGCTCACCAGCTCCACCTATCCCTCACATTTCTGTTGATGCAGATCTGCAAGCGCCCAAAATCCCAGTGATTCCATTGCTTCCTGAAGGCAGGAAATCTTCAAGGGCATTTGGGTGACCGGCCCTCTTTGGTGCAGGGAAAACTAAGGACTGAAATCACGTGGGGAATGCGAGCCAGGAGTGCCTGCCTGGAGGGGCTGTGGGCAGGCAGCAGCACAAGGATCCCCTGCCTTGCAGGAGGGCTGGAAGGGGTCCCAAGGCAGCAGCACAAGGATCCCCTGCTCTGCAGGAGGGCTGGAAGGGGTCCCAAGGCAGCAGCACAAGGATCCCCTGGCTTGCAGGAGGGCTGGAAGGGGTCCCAAGGCAGCAGCACAAGGATCCCCTGGCTTGCAGGAGGGCTGGAAGGGGTCCCAAGGCAGCAGCACAAGGATCCCCTGGCTTGCAGGAGGGCTGGAAGGGGTCCCAAGGCAGCAGCACAAGGATCCCCTGCCTTGCAGGAGGGCTGGAAGGGGTTTCAAGGCAGCATCGCCCCAGCCTGGCTCGGCAGTGCAGCCCCGAGCGGCAGCACATCAGGGAGGGTGGAGCAGGCGTGTGCCTGCCTCCCTGATCCAGGCCCTCGCTCCAGCACTTGGTATTTGTAAATCAGCCTGTGGAAAAATCCCCAGAGTCCTTGCACAGTCGGTATTCAGCGGGCTGAAACTAATCCAGCGCTCTCGGCAACTTGATATTTCTCAGTGAATCCCTGCCAGTAAATTCTGCTAAATCCCAAAGCTGGGGAAGAGAGGAGCTCTCCAGGCAGACGTTTGGTAGGTCTCTGGCTTGACTCAATACTATAAAGACTAGATTTATAGGGCACAATGAAGTGGTCTGACTGCAAGGCTAACAGAAAGCCCAAAGGGGTATTTTTCATTCACAACCTTTTTTTAAGGTACTTTCTGCCCAGTCCTCAATGCTGAGGCTTTGCCTATTCAAAGAGGCTTTGTGGGAATTCATCTGCAAGCCTGGGGAGGATTGGAAGCTCACCTGTATTTGGTTTCCCTTAGAAAAACCAAGATGCATTTGTGGGACCGGATTCAGTCCTGGTGTTGTTGTTTCTGTATCGCTGTAGGAAGGTGTTTCAGAACTGTTGTCCTAGTAACATCTTTTTAATATCATTTTGCAGGTACTTTTTATGGTCCCTATTGGACTCTCAGTAGGAGTTATTTCAGCCTTCCAGATCCCAGCTTTCTGCAACAACAGTAACTTAGTGGCAGTATTTCTTCTGCTGTTACTGTTTGGGTAAGTGTGGAGCTTAGTTATTTAAATATCACTGCACAGGGTAAGGAACTGGATCTTGCAGGCTGCTGCAGCCTGAGATCCAGGGGGGGATACGTGGGCTTTTCTCTTCAACATGCACTTCAAACACTGACTAAGTTGCTCCTTCCAGGGGCTGGAGGTAAAGCACTGTTGTCATGCCTGCTTTATTCAAAGCAAACCCTACGTGAGGATATGGAAATATTCAAGGTCCCAGCAACAGCCCAAGCTGTAAGCAAATGCTTGCTGACCTATTGCAAAGTTCAAGAGCATTTTAATATCAGAGAGAAAAATAAACAGCAATAGCACAATTCAGGAAAACTTAGACAAACCCTCTCTGGGTTTGAACCCTCCAGGCCTAGTCTCTTTGTTTTCAGGTGGGGTTCTGTGTTCAAAGTATGTATCATAAACCTTTTCTCCAAATTCTAACAGGCACAAAGGCATTTTTCCTTTCTTTAAGCTCTGTAATGTGGAAATGTATTTACATGCCAAAACAGAACTGTTATGTTATGTTCCAGCCCTGGAAGTGTTCAAAGCCAGGTTGGACAGGGCTTGGAGCAGCCTGATCTAGTGGAAGGTGTCCCTGCACATGGCAGAGGGTGGAACGGGATGGGCTTTAACCTCTCTTCCAACTGAAGCCATCCAATTATTCTATGTTGCCTGGTGTCTTCAGTGGTTTGTTTTCAAAGTAGCCCTTTGAGTTACCAGGGTTTTCTCTGCACTGTTGGCATTTATAGATATGCATCATTTTCCTGGATGTACCTGCTGGCTGGGTTTTTCAAGGAAACAGGGATGGCCTTCATTGTTTACGTCTGTGTCAACTTGTTCTTCGGCATCAACACCATCATCACTCACTCAGTTGTGTTCCTGCTCTCCCAGGAAAAGGCCACGGACCAGGTAGGAGCCCCACTAATACTGACCCTGTGGTGACACAGCAGGAGGCTTCTTGTGGGCTTGGTGGCTTTGCTCAGGTCCGTAGCAGCTGGACACAGTCACAGGATTTCACGGGGTTCCCCATAGACAGGACATGAGTCACGTATGGATCTTGCTTGTCTGTAAATCTGCACCCCCAGCAAAGAAGGAAATGATGGTGACAGAGGGGGAGAACATGAAAAGAGAGGGGGAAAACTGAGGACCCTCTTTATCACCTCCCTGGTGGTGGAAGATGAAGAGCAGGAGGTGGGTGGATAAAAAGTTTGATAAAAAGTTGTTGATGAACACTTCAAACCACTGCTGAGTTCTCGCAGCACAAACTGTGGGGAGTGACAGCTGAATGTCACTGCCCTGAGTCTGACATCTACTGCAGTAAGCACAGCACCAGCTATCTGTCATCTAGGTCTGTAATGCAGTCATCTTCTCCCTGCAAGGATGAAAATCAGCGCAGAGACAATGATGATTCCCTAACGTAAAGCCTTCTCTTAAACTGAGATCTTCCTGGGAATGTCTGGGATTAAATGCACACCTTACACTTAGATTTCTTTTTTTATGGAGGGCAATTACAATAGCTGGGTTGCATTTTCTCTCTGTCTGGACAGAGTTTGCTCAGCACCCCTTGGATTTTAGGGATATGCAGTTATGATCACCTTTCATCTCTCTGTGCCCCATTGGCAGGGAGTCAGTTTCCTTCAATGCTAATTTAGTGCCTCTCCAGTTTGCTTTGTGCACTAATCCTTTATTCTGCTAGAAATGTACCAGAATTCTTTACTGCGAGACTGTGCACTGGGCTGTTCCACTGTGAATTAGCTGGAAAAGCCCTTCCATATCTAGAAAAGCCAAATCTTGTGTTTTATGGAGATGTTTGTTCAAGGAAAACAGACAGGACAGTGCTGCAGGGGAGCAGGCTGTGGTGGACAGATTTGGGGGCACAGTGGCAGGACTCAGCTCTGGCTCTTAGGCGGGTTCTGGGTGCTGGAGCAGCAGCAGGGACCATCCTGGGAACTGGCTGCTGTTTACTATGGGTGATCATAACCTCAGAGCTGCCTGTTGACTTTTATGACCTTGTGCCTGTGAAACGAGCTGTCTCCAGAGCTCTTTGCTCTCAATTTATCTCTGCTCTGAGACACAGGCAAATCCCAATGTAATTGTTACACTTCAGTCCCACAGTAAAACCTATGAATTTATTCCATGAATAAAAGCAGTGACTGACTGTGCTGCTCTTTGTTTTTTTCCAGGGTTTGCGTGATCTTGCTGAAAACTTAAGGCATGTGTTCCTTCTGTTCCCACAATTTTGCTTTGGCTACGGCTTGATCGAACTGTCGCAGGATCAGGCACTACTGGGCTTCTTAAAAGCCTATGGAGTGGATTACCCTGACAAAACCTTTGAGCTGGACAAGACCACATCCAAGCTGTTGGCCATGTTCATCCAGGGCACCGTGTTCTTTGCCATTCGTCTCACAGTTCAAGACAGGATGGTTCAGAGAGTCTGGAACAACATCCTGGAGTAAGTAACATCTGGATCCTCACAGTGGAAACAGCTCCAGCCAGAGCTCCGTGGTTTCATTCCGGGCTCCCGCACCATTATCGTCAATTATGAAGCCCATAAATTCCCAGAAGAATTTGTGAATATGGAGTGAGCTTTCTCTGGCAGGAGTCCCAGTAATTAGAGTATTAACTAACAGAGGTGTAGTTTACAGAGTCCCCTGGCAGTTGGTGCTGGCTGGGACTGCAGCCCTGGGCTCAGGGTTTGGTGGATGGATGCTCAGCTGGGTGGGGACAGTCATTCCGCTGGCAACCACCTCTGTTTGGTTCTCCCCATCTCCTCTGCCCAGAGAGGAGTGAGAACACTCCTGTCACCTGCGTTAGGAGCGTGTCCACAAGGCAGGACCTGCTCCAGCCCAGAATACTTGCTGCAAAAGAGGGAAAAAAACAGGCAGGAAAACGCTGGGTTGAGCAAATACCAGAAGAGAATAGAAACTGTATATCTGAGTATTTTGTGCATGCCCTGGGATCTCACAGGAAGGCTCCCTGGGATCTATCCCAACTGCTGGCTGTTGCTGGAGGATAAGTCCCTCTCTGCCCTCCCCCAGGTTCCTGTTTGACAGAGTCCATGGCAAAGCCTCCCTTCTGCCACCCGCGGCCGTGGAGGACGGGGATGTCCAGGCAGAGAGGAGCCGGGTGGAGTCTGGCAAAGCTGACTTCGATGTGGTGCAGCTCCAGAACCTCACCAAGATCTACCACCTCCCTCACAAACGCATCACAGCAGTGAAAAACATCAGCCTCGGGATCCCTGCTGGGGAGGTGAGCGAGAGGAGAAGGCTGTGGGCACCTTCCAGTGTCACTGTCATCTTCTGTAATGGTTTGTTCTGCTGTGGCCTCTTCCTTCCTTTGCCTCATTTATTGATTCTTGGGGTTACAGCAGTGACAAAAGGTTCCTAGTAGATTTGGGACACCAAGTGACAGTTTGTGAAAGCCTTAGAAAGAGGGAAAGTGGATGGGAATTGATGGACCTGTATTCAGAGTAAAATGTCTGCATGCTCCATTTGTACAGTGCAGTCTTGCGGGGAGTCACTGGGGATCACCAGGTGGTGAATGAAGACAGGCAGAACATGTTCAGGTGAAATTATTCACCTGAACTGCGTGGGAGATGGTGAGTCAGGCTTATCTGCTTGTGTTTCCCATCAGGGGAAGACTAATCACTTCAGCTGAACACACATTTTCATGAATCAGGACCTAAAACTAACTCCAAAGAAAAAAACATTATTTGGTCATGTCAATGCAGTTGCCTCCCTGAGAAATGAAAAGACAGGAGTGAACAGAACACCCCTGAGATCCAGAGGAAACTGTTTACCAGATTCTACCTCAGGCTGTGCACCTGACTTGTGGGGAAGCTTGGAATTAAGCCCTGGCACCTGGTTTATTTTATTGCCTGGATCCCACTGAGATGAAAGAACGTAGGGTGCTGGGCAGGACAGCATCCTCACGTGGAGACTGGTGCTGGTCTTTATGGCAGAGGATTTTTTCTAAGCCAGGACTGGCACTGAGGTCTCTGACTTCCGGCAAAATTCACCCTGATGCTGGTGGGATTTAGGGCACCTGGCAGCAGAAGCTGTGGCCCTGCACTGCAGACTGTGCACAGATCCTGTCCCTGTATGGACCAAGATGGGGAAGAGCCATGGATTGCTGTGCATCTGCAGTGGGCCCAGCACAGGAGGACTCTCATGTCAGCTTGTCTGTACTAATGGCAAAATAACAGTAATTATCAGCACAATGGTGATGGCTGATGCAACACACAACTGCCTATCTCCAACCTTAGCAATAAAATGTGGATTTTACTATGAGATACTGGAACTGCACTATAGGGAGCCAGTTCTTCATCTTACTAATGGAGTGCTTTAGTGAGATTATGGGACAAAAACCTTGTGTTGCATTAAGGCTTTACCAGTGCCAGCCCAAACCTCACTCACCCCATTCCCCACGAGCAGCTCTTTCCCTGTCAAGGGGAGGCTTTGCACAAATGAGCTGATGGCAATTTGGCCTGAGCTCCTGCGGGAATGCACCTCGCAGTAAAAGGAATTACTCTACTGGAGACACATCCTTGATTCTTCACCATATTAAACAAATGGTCCTAATATAAGCTGGAGTACATTGAATCATAAACAACCTCCACTATAACACTGGGATGTGCTGAGTTCCTCTGACAATTCATCTTGCTCAAGGGGCTGGAGAAAGAAGGGACAAGGTGCACCAAGCACCATCTCAGAGCAATATTTCTACAATCAAATACAGCACTCTTACATTTTGACTTTTCTTTCCCAGTGCTTTGGCTTGCTTGGTGTGAACGGAGCTGGAAAGACAACAATCTTTAAGATGCTGACAGGGGATATCGGAGCATCCAGCGGAAGGTTGCAGGTCCAGGATCATTCTGGGTATGTAGGATGTGATTTCCAGGGAAGCAAATCAACCTGAGAGCAGTTTTTAAGGCTGGGTGGCAAAGAAAAGAAATGTATAAGCCTGAAATAAAACATTCAAACCAGAGCAAAAATAAACAAGGCAGGGAATTCATCCTTTGAAGGTGGCGTGGTTGCTTCCTAGGGGGTTGCATTTTGCTGCTGGATCTCTGCTGTTCTCAGAGCTGTTTGTTCTACTTCAGTCCACTGCAGATGGGATAAGGCTCAGATCTTCAGCAGTGTGATCCCACTTCTGAGCTAGGCCTGGCAACCAGTAGGGCTCAGCTCAAAGCTTTCTTTAACAGGTGTAGGCTTGGTGGCATCTGTGCCATCTGAAGTGCTGGCAGTAACTGGAGAGCTGGACACACAGCCTCTGCAGAACTGGGGGCCTGAAAGCTGGAGCTCTGCAAATCCATGCATTTTCCTTCAAGGGTTGAGGAAGGGGGTAGGAAGTTGGAGAAAGGGGTTTTCTCCCTCCTGGTTGATTACAGAGTGAGCTGGCAATTCAGTGTGTTTACAGTGATGTGCCATCTTCCTTACATAGGTCCTTGAATGACATCAGTGAGGCCCACTGGTCACTCTTTGGCTACTGTCCTCAAGAAGATGCCTTGGATGACCTGCTGACGGTGGAAGAGCACATGTATTACTATGCTCGGCTGCACGGCATCCCTGAGAGGGACATCAAGGGAGTGAGTAACAAGGGGCTTGACTTGCAGCATTTTTCTAATTTGGAGCCTTTAAATGAGTCTTTCAATAGATAGATGTGTGGTAATTCATGCCTGGACATGTTGTGGAAGCAGAACTCTTGCTCCCTAGGTTGTACTCCAGCTCCTCCACCGGCTGAACCTGATGGCCTACAAGGACAGAGTCACCTCTATGTGCAGTTATGGCACCAACAGGAAACTGTCAACTGCTCTGGCTCTCATTGGGAATCCATCCATTCTGCTGCTGGTGAGAAATGGGGGCCTCGTTGGGGGAAGAGGAGCAGGTCTTTGGGCTGGCAGGAGAACTTGAACAGTCTCACAAAACCTCCTCAGGCACAGCTTATGGGACACTCACCACATGCCCATGCTTGATCTGACAACAGAAACCATCACAGGAAAGTTTAGGTTCCAGCAAACACTCATATTTTCTTTAAGGGCATAAGAGAGTGGCAAGTCTTTCAGTTTCTCTGGTAGCATCTTCCAGAGGTCAAAAATAGACCCTTTATTTGCCAATTAAACTCTCCTAGTTCCCAGCTCCATCTCGTTTTTTATTTCTATCAACTAACCTGCACAGCCTTGCAAGAAAAGCAGCACCCAAAGCTCCAAAACTGTAGGAGAGCAAAAGGGCCACTTCCCTGAGGATTAGAACATAACCGCTTTCCTAGGTTTGGCTTCCTGTCTTGTCTTTCACTTTGAATTTCCAGTCTTTCCATGGACTTGCCTCATGGGCTTACCCCATTGCTAAAACATATATTTTCATGCAGTTTTCCCACTTGCTGTGTACTGAATGTATGCAGAGCTCTGTGAGCAGGATTCCCAATATTAAGTTGGATACCCAGTGGACGTAAATATCCCTTGTCCCAACTTGTATCAAGCCCAGCACTGCTACCTTTAGTTCTGACCACCTGCCGGTGCTCCAGCTGCTTTTGTGAGATAAAAAATCTCAATAAAAACGGCAGGTGGGGGAATTCTGAACTAACTGCTTCCTGAGCCCAGGCTTGTTTAGTTTTTGAGTGCAAACTTGCAGTCAGTCCTGTCTTTCCCAATAGGATGAGCCGAGCTCTGGAATGGACCCGAACGCCAAACGCCACCTTTGGAAAATCATCAGTGAGGAAGTGCAGAACAAATGCTCGGTGATACTCACATCTCACAGGTAGGGCTGGGCTGTTCTGCCTCCTGTTTTGGGGTCAGCAGAGGTGTGGAGAGCCCATCCCTCACACTCCTCACTGTTCCTTGCACAATTTCAGGGCACCGAGCTGTGACAGGTTTGGGGGTTTGTTGTGGCTGAATGTGGTGTCCACAGAGACCCACAGCACTTTAGGGAAGATCAGTGATGTTCTCCAGTTACTTAACTATTTTTTATACCTTCTCAATGACTTATTAGAGTTTCTGGGTTGGTTTTGCAGCATGGAGGAATGTGAAGCCCTCTGTACCAGGCTGGCCATCATGGTGAATGGGAGTTTCCAGTGCATTGGCTCTCTGCAGCACATCAAGAGCAGGTCAGTAAAATGAAACTATTTCACTTTTACTGAACAGCCTCTGGAGTTACTGACCTACAGCTTTGAGTCCTCAGAGCTTGAGACTTGTGTCATCAAAACAATGACTTTTCCTGGTTTATGTCTCTTATTCAACACTGAAATTCTGTGTTAACTAATGCACTTTCTACTCCCTCACAGTCTGTCTTCCCAGAACTGTGTCCCCCAAAGTAATCTGTTCACTGTTACAAATGAGAAATGCATATTAGGGTTGAGCTTTGGTTCTATTAGTTATAACAATAGCTCGACTTCTTATTAAGTTCCACTCTAGGTTAACAACCCTGACCCCATTCAGGCTGCACCGTGCCTGGATTAGATTTCCCTAAAGAGTCTGTGCAGCACTCTCAAATTAGTTTCTTCATCTGTTTTTCTCTTTTCTGCAGTGCTAATTGCAATTTTCTTTTTCCCCCAGATTTGGAAGAGGATTCACTGTGAAGATGCACTTAAACAGCAGCACAGTTTGCACTGAGATGCTGACAGAGTTCATGAAGACACACTTCCCAAATACATGCCTGAAGGTAAGCAGGGAAAATGCTTTCAGGAGAGGCTTTCAAAATCCCTTCAAAATGACCAAGAAGATCTTTGCAAGGTGGACATTTTGTAACTTACCATGCACAAAGACCTGAGCTCTCAGAGTCACTCTTGTCACTGCTTTCAGCTACACTGTCCGAGGGCTGGAGCACTCCTTGGTGGCTGAAGTAACATCAGCCAAACAGCTGCAGTGGCCCTGGAAGGCAGCTGTTAGGTAACCCTCTGCCCTGGGAATGCCCTTCCCACTGAAGCCTGGAATGCGTGGAGAACCACTTCAGGTTCAGTGGGAATGAGATGCTTCCAGTGCTTCCAGTAACTGAGTAATTGTGAAACCAGAGTAACTGAGTCACAAATCCCATCCACTGTCTGTAACCCAATCTGTGCATGGATCAAAACTGCACACTCGGAGCTAGAAAATGCTATGGCCACCCTGGAGCTTCCAGCCTTGCAGTTTAGTTGTCCTCCCCCAGTTGCAAACCCACACAAGAACTCCCAGTGGGGAAACACTACCAGACAATAATGTTCAGAAGACACCACAGCCCTTGCCCCTTCATCCTCCCATGGTCCAGCTGTTGGATCTGTTGGCTCTTGGCTCTCCCCCACCACTCCTGTCCCCACAGGATCGGCATTTCAACATGGTGGAGTACCATGTCCCAGTCTCTGCAGGAGGGGTAGCGAATATATTTGATCTCCTGGAAGGCAGCAAAGCAGCCTTCAACATCAGGCACTTCTCCGTGAGTCAGACAACATTGGAGGAGGTAAGGAATTAAAATGTGAGGCCATTCATTTAAAACTGCTAACAGGGGAGCAGACTGATGGTTACACATAATGGACTGCTGCACACAATAGACTACAGTTTGAAAGGGATTTCCATCTATATTCCTCCTGGGGGTACTTTATCAGCACTGCAGCCTCCAGGTACCTCTGCTGGTGCTACGGAAACACACACAGAAAGCTGCACGGAGCATGAAGGATCTGTTCTTCCCTCTGTCACTGCTGATTTCAGCAGCCTCGTGGGTGTGGGTGAAGGGCAGGACTATGAATCACCCCCAAGTCCAGGGCTAGGCTTTCCACCCATACTGAAAATATGCTTAATTTCACTTTTTGGGTTGGAAGTTCATTTAGCATTACTTCAAACCTATCTTTGGGGTTCTTTCCATTTTCCCTTGGAAGAATATTCCCACTGGCAACAAAATCTTATAGGGAGCACATCAGCTGAAGGGATTGCCTCAAGGACTATCCAGCAGAAATCATCCTATTGAGCATCAGCACCTGGAATATTAGGTTGGTCCCAGAGAGAGGAGCAGAGCTGCAGCCCTGCAGTGCTATGGCTTGTGACACAGCAGTCTGGGAGGGGAGTTCCTCAGTGCTGTTTCAGTAAGGGGCAGTGGTTGTGAGAGAAACAGGCAGGCAAAGCACAGGGAGCCCCAGCTCAAGTTTTGTGGGAGGACAGCTCAGATTTGTGAATATGCAAATGTGATTGCAGGGAGTGTTCTGGTAAGAATCCTTTCTGTATTCATTAGCTGCTGTTGAAAGGAAGGCTGTTACATGTGATTTTATACACCTCTCTCCACACTTTGTGGTTGTGCATGCACAGATGTCAATTACACAGAGACAGATGGGTTTATGAAGTAATAACGGGACTGTATTACAGTGTGATTGAAATGAGCCTCTGCATGGGCATTGCCTCGCTGGTGCCTCGGGAACCTGAGCTGCAGGACAATTAGGTTCCATGCAGGAATGTCTGCCTTTGGATCCCGGGTGTCAATTCCACAGCACAGGAGTGCACATCCATTTATTTACATTAGCCCATAGAAGCCCAACAATTTGCAATTCTCAAATTCAGCGTGAAGCCATCCCTGAGTGTGCACGCCAGGCTCACAGTCAAATGAACAGCCATGCCTTTTTTATATTCATTCATATCATAAATTATTTATGCTGTCACATACGGAGTGTTTTCCTTTACACTTCCAGGTTTTCATCAACTTTGCTAAAGATCAAGCAGATCCCGACGGCGCGGACATAGGCCCTGATGTGACGCTGGACAGCTCTGACACAAGTAGCCAAGCTAGCACCCTAAGCTCCATCTACTGAAGGGATCCACCCACACAGGATCATGGAATCTGGGGAAAACACCTGACAGCCCCTCCAACCCTGTTTTCAGTGATTTTAGGGTGATGGGGAGAAGCAGTCCCATTTTCTTATAGTACTTTGTTTTTTGATATGCACTTAATTTGTCACTAGGAACATGGTAGGTGTTTGAGACTGGCACTTGGTTACAAATCAGATTGGTCTTTCCACAGGTTCTTTTCCACCCCCAGTTCTTGTTTTATGATCACTGTAATGGTTGTGAGGATTTAGACGATGTCACCTGCTGCTCATGGCTGTTTGCTTACAGCAGACCTGGCTGTGCTGGAGCAGAGGAGCTGTGGGCAGTTCAGGGTGTTTGGCCACAAAGCAGCCCCACAGCTGCAGAGGAAAGCCCACACTCCACTCCCTGCTCAGCAAGACTTCCTGGGTGACTGAGTGCAAGTGGCTCAGTTTTGACAGGCTCCCCCCTGGGGAAATGGGGCTCATGGCCTTGTCCCTCCTCACAGGGGGCTGTGAGGGTGTAGGTGTTCCATACTGACAGTCACGAAGGCCACTGGTGGGGGCCACCTTTGGTAATGATATACAGCTTATCTGGTTATGTCAGCACAGATATAATTATTTTAAAAGTTAGTGCTTCTAGTGGTTTTGGTTTGTTCCTGTAGCTTATACCAGCTCTGTGTAACTCTTTGGGTGAGTCCTCTGGTCCCAGGCAGTTCCTGGCTCCCAGTACCCAGTGGAAGATGATTCCCCCAGGAGCCCCTTCTCCTTCTGGCTGGAGTTCAGAGCTGCTCTGGTGTAGCCGAGGAGTGGTACAGGGCAGGTCTCCTGGTTGAATGCCCTGACATGAAGAAGTTCTTTGCTTCCTAAGATTGTATTTCCCTGAGCACAGTAGAAGCAAGGAGCATCTCCCTTGCTCATAAACTCTCCATCTCCAGCAGCTCTGCCTCTCTGTGTCCTCTGCAGTGACCTTCCTCCTCAACCCCATGTGCTGGCTGCCCCCGTGACTCCGGAGCTGTGTTTTCCCACATAACAAGGCATCATTAGCTCCTGCTTCAAAGACTCTGCCTGCTGGCTTTAAAGGAGTGCTCTGCCCACCTCTGAGAGCAGCCCCCAGCACCTGAGTTCAGCACACCACCACACACATCCTGCTCTCTTCCCCCAGAATGATTAATAGAATAGTTTAATATGATTCTTTATTATATGTATCAGCATAAGGCCCCAAAGACTCGGGTTTGGGTCAGGACATTGATGTACATTCGAGCACAAAATGAACTTAAACTCTGACCTCAATAAACTTGCTGTTGCTGGTAAAAGAGATTGCAGATAAAGCCTTACTTTGTGAGACCTGGGATGGCCCATACGACTTACCTGGGTTCACCCACACAATTCCAGCCAGGTGGTTTCTTTTTCCCTTTTTTTTTTTTTTTTGCCTTCTCCCAAACTAATTTGAGTCAAAGGAACCTTTGATGAAAGCTGCAACAACCCATCTTTCTTACCCTGATCATGAGTTTGACTAGTTCAGCTCCTGTGTGATGCCAAGGTTTGCTGAGATAATCGTGCAAGGAACAGGTACTTTGTAAAATCCCAAACACCCTTGATGTTCAGTGGGATACTGAAGTTCAAGGTTTAGCTGCTGCAAGGAGGTCACGTCCTCTCCTTGGTCTTGGTGTAAACTTCTAACTGATAGCAGGAGGAGTTTTATTATGGATTGAAAGTATTATCAAGCTTTGAATTATGCCTCAGCCTGCTGACTGTAATTAAAACTGGGAGTCAGCTTCTTTCCAGAATGCGTTTGACACCTGCAGTTTGTAAGTAACTGAAAAAGCTGCCCAGACATCCGTTGTAGCTTCTATTATTATGTCTCCAGCTCTGCAAAAGCTCTTTTTTCTCATTTTCATTGCACATCTTACACAGATCACGGTATAAAATTAAGCTTTTCTCTAATGGAGGGCTTGTGCTCCCTGCAAAGGACTCGGAGCATGAATGCCAATGATTTAAATGCAGCCTTGTAATACCAATCAGAGTATTATTTTATTATGTCGATGGCTTTGCAACTGCCAGTGAAAGATGGATCTCCAGACTCTGTCCAGATGTACTTTACATGTAATTGAGGGAGACTGATACAAAACTATTCTTTTGTCCCTTTAGAGCCTACTAATCAAACAGGAAAAAAAAAAAAAAGGGAAGTGATTCATTGGAATACTCCAGCAAGTTGCAATTTAATTGTGTAAAATAGAGTTTTGAGGGGAAAAAAAAGCAAAATGCATCCTTTGAATTTCCACCCAATTCTGGCATTAATAGAAACATCTGCTCCACATGAAATGTGTCACGGCCATGATACACACTCCCTGTTCTCACTCGCAGGTAAAAATACACCATCTGCTGTTGCAATCAAGTCTGTGGGTGTTGGTCCAAGCAAGCCAGAGTTTATATCCTGGGGGGAATTTAAGTGAGGCCCGTGAAGAAGCAGTTACAACTGTTTGGGGGCTTGAAGCATCTGGCAAGGAGGTTGTTTATAACGTCACCAGGGGCTGAATTACCTTTCATGCCACGTTACAAACATCCCCAATCCCTGCAGAAACTCAGATGCATCTTGTCCCCTTTAGAGGTAGGACACGCTCCAAGCTCAATTCCGAGGCAAAAACCTTGTAAGCCAGTACTCTCCTGCCTCTGAACACCAGCTTAATGCCTCTCATCACCTCTGTCTCCCTGAGAAGGGTCCATTCTGGTTCCAGGGGTGGCCAGGAATATGGAGCACTGACAGAAACCTCTTATGATAATCTGAAAGGTTTTGAGCAGGGTCCACAGGGCAGGGGAAGGATGGGGTCACTCCCCCATTCTCACCTGTGGGTGTCATAGTGGGTACCCCCACAGTCAGCCCTCTCTGAATCCCCTCAGAAATTTTGGCTTTACATGACTCTGCTTTCAAAATGAACCACCAAGCTGCCTCTTTCCTCGGGCCTGAGCAGGGAGCTGAGGTTGCTGCCCCTCGAGCACTGTGTACCACAGCACGTCACCTCTCCAGGAGACAGAGATGAGTGCTGCAGCATAGGGGAAACAAGCTTTTCATCTTCCTCCTTTAATGCAGCCTCACCTCAGTCACCCCAGTAGCCCTCCTGGAGGCAGCAGTGCCAGGGCGAGCCCTGCCAGCGTGGCCACACAGCCCCGCTGCGTTAATTGGAACAGCCTCACTCCGGCTTCATTTAAAATGCTCTGGCACATCACACACACGGGAGAGGCAGAGCAGGCACTAAACAGGGGCAGGGAGTCAAGGAGGAACTTCAGAATTGGTTGTGTGCATTGCGAGGCTGATTGAAGCCAGGTTTGTAATTGGAGCCGTGGACTTGGAGACAATGATTCAAATCTCCATCCTGGCTCTCCTTCATTTATCACCTTGTGCTGGGGATGAGAGCACAGTGCTGCTCCAGCCTGATCCTTGCTTAGCTTCGCTCTCAGTGCAAATAGCCACTGAGGGCTGGCTTTGCAGGATCAGAAGGGGGCTGGCAGGGGCTGAGGAAAACTGTCCAGAGGAACCAGTGTTAAGTAAAATATTGTAAATACAAATTCAAGGTCCCTAATGGGATGCTTAGGTTTTTTCCTGAGAGCTGCAGGAAGGGTTTTGTTACTGGGTCAGTTCAGAATATATCTTTACAGTCAAATGAACACATTCAGGTAAACAAAATTCAGTGACTAGTAAAACTCAGGACCTGGTGGTGCCCACAGACCTACAGTCTGTGAAGAGTCACTCCTGGGATCCAAAATTTGCAGGATCCAACCTCATAAGAGGCTCAGTATGGGGCTGATTTGCCCCAAACTGGGCCAGGAGACCCTTCAGAGACAGAGTCAGAGGAGCGGGTGTTTGCTTTATTCGACACCGGGTATGTGCAGGGATCTCTCCTCCGAGCACACACACCCCAGTACTCCCTACTACACAATATTATGGGTTAAATCATGAATATTCATCATATCCTTTGGGACGGGCGTGGTACACAAATTATTTCTTGGAAGTCATTAATATCATTAGCATACATGCCACGCATGCGCTGTGTGTCCTGGTGGTTGCACTGAGGAAGGCTCCTCCTCTTCCTCGGGGGTCTTTCTGATGAAGGCTGGTAGTCTTCCTCACAATGCACTTTTCACCTTTCTCCCCGGGGCATTCCCCTTTGAGGAATGATTCAGTGGTTTCTGAGATGATCCTTGTCCCCTCTATCTTGACAAGATTAGGGCAAATCCGGCTTCTTAGGTTTTGTAGTTAACATTTGCTGTTGGAATCAACATTTGCTGTCTCCTAATAGTTAACTGTGCTTACATGAGTTAGCCATTGGTCACCCCTTTCTCAGGGCTCCAGCCTGTTGTAGAAGCTTCAGCTTCCTCCCATTGCTGCAGCTTCACTGAAGCTGCTGTGAGGCTTTTTGGTGTTTTACAAGCCTAGAAAAATATATCTGTCTTCACTTAATAGGGGAAGGGTTATTTTGTGAGCTGGTGGAGAAAGAAAAATGGGGTTGGATGGCAACAGCACATAGCATGATTTTACTCTTTTTAAAAATTTTTTGCAGACAACAGCTGTGATCTTGCATAGCTCTAACAAAGTATCAACAACATATTAACAGTGAGCACAACACAGAAAAGCAGCAGCGGAGAATGACAAAAAAAAAATTGAATTCACCAGAATTATTATTCCATGGCAGTATTTAAATTAAAAAAAAAAATCACTCTAATTAATTTAGTTGTTCAGGGAGAGGATGGAAAGAAGGAAGATAGCACTGAAATAATAAGAACAACATTAGTAAGGGACACAGCCAGCTCTTAGCGTTGGCTCTGCTCCTCATGCTACTCACATACACAGCAGTGGGAATGAGGGAACACGATGGGGAGCAGAATGGGGAGTGCAGCCCATTTTGGCCCAGACCAGACTCCTCAAAATATCTGTAGTATGCACAAGATCTACCCAGGGAGTATCAGAGTTTTGGGACTGGAGGCTGCCCCACGTCACGGTACAATCCTGTGGCACCTGAATGCTGACACTTGCCAGAACGGGAGAGTCCCACTGGTTGAGCCTTGGATGAAGGACACAGATCCTTGTGCCTGCAGGCCATGGAGCAATGCTTGGAACCAATCCTCTCTCCCAAGTGCTCATCCTGGGGAGTGCAGCCCCCACTTCATTGCTCATTGTTGCTGGAGGACACTTCTGGAAACAAGGCCTTCGCCAGAGAGAGCAATCCTGAGGGTCCCATGCTGGGAGTGAGACAAGTAAATGGCAGCGCTTTCACGAGCTGTAAGGCTCAAAGCAACAATCCCACCCTCTCCCCAGCCTCCAGAGTAATGGAGGTACTTTGGTTTTAAGCAGTGAGTCTTTCAGTAGACCAGGAAGTTGGGTAGAAATGAAGCATCTCTTAGAAAGAGTTCAGGTCTTCACAGACTTCACTGACAAAGGCAAAAACAAAGGACGGCCACGACAATTTATGGTAACACACATGAGACGAAATCCAGGTGAAGACAGGGTAATAATTGAGGCTCTTACTTCCATTAGCAGGTCAAGGTGAACTCTCAGCCCTCTACTCTCCACATCCTGGTTGTTAGCTGAAGGGTTTTTGCCCAGCCCTCTGCTTGAGAGTGCACTGCCTGTTTCCCAGCCAGAGACAAATTGAAGCACATCCAGCATGTGACAGGGAGGAGGAAGCAGGATGATCTGCCTCTCCATAACCAGACCCAGCTGGGTTATTCCTGCACAAGACAGCAATGAATTTAAGTTAAAATTATACCAACCAGATTGAAATGCAATTAAAGGAGTTCCCTTAGGGTTGCGCATCCAATTAGTAGCGTACCTTTAATTACACCAGTGCAGTTTCAGACACATGCTGAGAGGACGATCAGCACAGAGCTGAAGCCTGCCTGGTGTCCCATATCTGTGGGGCCCCACGTGGGTTTGCATCACCAAGATTGGCCTGCTCCTCCCTCCTCCCCTGGGGAAGAGCCCCCAGGGTGGCCCAGCCTGGCCTGGGAGCAAGGCAGAGGAGAAACACAGAAACCATTTTCAGCTGTGTAAGAGCAGTTTTCTCCAACAGACAATTGCTGGAAAACAATTAAGATACAGGTGCTTCTAAAAGGTAGGAGTTTTTCACACTTTATAGTACATAACATCTTCCTCTTGCAGTGCCAGAACGTGACCTGCCTCAGGAAACTGTGAAAGTTAAAGCATCGGAGTTGACCTTGATAGGAAAACTCATTAAAAAATTAACAGTGCAAACATTAGGAATTGCTACAAACACCAGAGCACTTCTAGGTGTCCCTCAGCCATCTCTGTGGAGTTACATGAGGTAAAAGAACTCAAAATAGTTCTCCACCTTTAACCTTGAGCATAATGCCAGCCCCAAAGCAGCCAGATGCAGAGGCTGTGAGTCCAGAGTACGGTCCTTGGCCTGGAGCCTTAGTTGAAGTCCCTGTCAAAGCCTGTAGTCAGGCTGCTCTGGACAGCAGCAGGCTGTGCAACCGTGCCTTGCTCCCCCAAATTCTCATTTAAAATCCTGTCTAAGAAAGAAAATAAACCTGAAGGAGACTCTCCTTTGCCCACTGTACCATGAAGCCTGAGGGCTGGTGTGCGTCGATAACCCAAGTACCCCATTTTAATGCAAACTTACATCATCTTGCACCACATTGCACCCTAGGATCAGTTCTGAGAGGTGCACAGAAGCAGGTGCTTCATCCATCTTCACGTGCTCCTCCTCAAGTGTTTCTTTAAGTACCTCCAATGGCAGTACAATGAGCAAAAGTTGAGACCATGGGCTTAATCAGATTAACAATTATAATCGTTCTCATCCATCACCGCAAAGCAGCTGCAGTGCCGCCAAATCTGTTCTGCTCCAGGAACCCGGGGAATCAGAGCCGTACCTGATCAGCCAGACAAGGGCAGCTCCAGGCTTGCAACAAAGAGGAAGAGAGCGATTGCTCAGCCTGACTCCTTTATTCCTTTATTTATCCTTTATTTATTTATTTTTATGAGCCTTCAGAGCCTCCCCAGAAATTATTAAAGCCTCTCTGAGGAGTGCAGCACCACAAAGGGAGCGTTTCCTCCTTGGGCTGGTGCTCACACTGCCACAATGCCCTCCTGAACATACCGAGGCTTGGGCAGTGAGGCCTCTCCTTTCACCTGCTTCCTGCAATTCAGCATTTGGTCGTCCTCATTACAGACTCAGCAAGGGTAATCAGCCCCATCATCAGCTCTTTGCCACACATCAGCGGATGGCAGCAAAGGCAAAGCTGGGGTGTTTGTTATAAACCACTGTGGCTGTCGGTTTGAGGGAGCCTCCTGCTCCTCAGGGCTGGATTATAAACTGGGATGTGTGAAATCGGGCAGGATTAGGGAATACCATGACATTGCAGCAATGGGGACCTCCACTGGGAGGATTTGGGCTGAAGACTAGGCAGTGTACAAGCATATGCAACCTTTAAAGGTCCTAGAGCTAGAGCTGGGCCCCCTGAGACCTGCAGGGATGGAGATGTTTGAGGAGGAACGGGATGGTTTGCTCCACGCCTGATGCCCTGCCTTCCCTGACAGTGGAGGCCACAGAGCAAAGGGATGCAGCTTCAGACCGACATCGTATTTCAACCATTCCAGAAATCCCACGTGCCAGGATGACATAAAACTGCTGGCCTGCAGGAAAATGTCATTACTGGGTCAGTGTCAGTGACCCATGAGAACAAGAAACTTTCACAGCTCCCTTGGAGAGTCTGGATGTTACAGGAGTTATTTTTCCACTGTGAATATCCTACATGGGGTGATTTCAGGGCTTGAAATCAGCTCGTATATGATATTAATATAGTGCCCCTGTGAATAATATAGCACCACTTCTCCCACCAAGTGAAATGAGAGAGACAAGTGTCCCCCCAGGACTGCAAAGTTTCTGTATTACTCACCAGCCTCATCCTGATAAATCAAAGCAGCTGTATTGTACTTCCCTCCCACCCCCTTTGGCATTTTTGTGCTCTGGCTTGAGCAGGAATTACGGAGTGAGCTATCTTGGGCTGTGTAAGGGAGCACTCCGGCCTATGTGGCTGTATAAGTCCTTGAAATCACCTTAGGATGTGGGAAGATGTTTTCCCATCCACCCAGGCTGTGACATGCAGAGGTGCTCAGCACCCATCTAGTGAAAACAGGACGGTCTGTGCCAGGGCTTTCCCATCCCCATGGGCCTGTTTGCAGAGTGGGGCAGGAAAAAGGAGCCTGTCCAAAGGGTTTGGATGGCTCAGGGCTGTGGGGTCCCAGCAGCAGGATGGGGCAGTGTGGGTGCAGGGCTGGGGATGTGCACTGGCTCTGGGAGGGCAGAGGAGCTCACAAACCATCCTGCTTTCCCTCGGAGGTGGATCGAGAGGATGGATTATAAGAAAACCAGAGCACAAAAATAGGGGTTGTGTTTGCAGCACAGTACATTTGAGTGACAGACCCTGGTAACTCAGAGGGGAGGGTGCAATGGTGTCATCTGCAGTCACAGTTTGGATCTCTTCCCTGCAGAGGCCGGAGAAGCCAGACTGCTCCCAGGCTAAAAGGAAACAGCCCCCATGGCTCACAGGTCAGACCACTGTTTCTTCTGGAAGTTTGCAGCAATCCTATTTGTGGATTTAAATGCAGCTGCCAGGGCTGCTTGTACAGGATTTACAACGCGGCCTCAAAATACAGGAGAGAAGGAAAGCTGAACTCTCCTTTGATGTCTGCAAGTGTAAACTGCAGACCTGAGTTGAACACACTGTAAATAAGGATCATTAATCATCAGCTAAGTGCCGTGCAGTTGCTGTTATTTACTATAACAACATAAATCATCAGGAGCCACTATCACGTTAATTTGGATTTAGTATGGATTAGTATGGAAAAAAGAATATCCTCACCTATTTACAAAATACATACCTTTACTTGTAAACACATAGAGATGTGCTGTGGCTTTTGTTCCTTAGTTTCCTCCAGCTAGGAAGCAAGTCAGGAAAACGCTCTGGGAGCTCTGCACGTGAGGGATTGCCAACAGTTCAGGCCAAGCTGCAGCCCAGTAAAATCCGTCTTGTGATGACACAGTAAATCAGCACCGAGGGGGAAGCAAGACCAGGAGGTCTTGGACCTGTTTTGCTACCCCCCAGCCCTCCCTCCAGCCCCTGTGCAAGGGCACAGTGCTGGCACTTCCCAGTTACTGCATTGCATCCATGGATCTCAGCAGTAACTCCATGGGTTTCCTTATTTTTTTATCTGCAGCTCGACTCTGGCTTTCACATTGAAAAAGCACCAGGCATGGGTTTTGTGGGGTGCTGGAGCCTGCTGCTCCTGCCTTTGGAAGGAAGGCTTAGCAGGGAAGGAGCACTTTATTTTCAATTAAGGGAGCATTATCCACATATTTCATATTCTCCAGAAATGCCAGCTGTACTCCTTGCTGATGTATTGCTTTTCCCCCTGATTTGGCCTTATTCAAGCTCAAAGGTGTGGCTGAGACACTCAGGCACCAGAGCAAGGCTGGCAGAGGCACCAACATGACCGTACCTGGTGTTTTGGGTGTGGAGCTCATGCCAGATTGGCTTCATCCCTCTCCACAGATAATTCCTAAATTTGGTGGTGACACAGCTTCACTGCCCAGGTATCCTCATCTCGGTGCTTGGGCACAGCATCTGTCTCTGCCCTCAAGCACTCAGGTGTAGCTGCGGGGTCTTCTCTAGCACCCAAAATAACTTGAATTTTTAAAATTTGTTAGGAAATCACAACACATTTCTTCCCAAAGTCAGTGCACAGTCCTGGTTATCTGCTCTATCCCGATGGAACTGGACGTGCTGAGCCCTGACTGAGGGCATGGAGATCCCTGACTGACCTCATGGAGGTCACCAGAGCTGCTTTAGCTGGAGGTTAGTCCTGATTAAGAAACAGGCCTTGATATCTGGGAAACAATTATTGTTTGCATTTTTAAAATGTCATTGGAAGGGGAATAAAAAGGATTTGATTTTTTGGGGTGGCCCAAAGATTTCCCTTAGGCTTGAAGCTGCAATGATACATTTAAAAACAGTCACAGGTAAAAAGAACAAAAACAATGTTGCACCTGCACTTTGACTCTACTGGGTCCAAAAATTCAAGTAATTACTTTTAATGGTGTCTGTCATTTTTAACCTGTGTTTTGCGTGTGCCAGATGAACAGACATCAAACCAGGGTGAATTTCTGCAAGTGTTGAGCCAGAGCTGAGGTTTGCATAAATTAAAACTGGGTTAATGATAATAACTCTAGCACAATAGGGATAGTATAATAAGATTAATTAGAGGGGAGCTAATAAGAGGGTTCAAGCCACAGCAGTACAAAACCTGCACCCAGGTTCTTCAGCAGTTTCCTTGGACTTGTATCCCACTCAACTCAAGGGCAATCCAACATCTAAAAGCCGCTGCAGAGCCTTGACAGTGTTTTCCTGAGCATCCAGGCTCGCCTCGCACCGACCATATGTCTGTCTCTGTCTGCTAGCAGATTGCACCAAATATTTTCCTTTTTTATGGTGCCTGAGCAAACAAACACCATCTGTGGGGCTCGCTGAGGGAAATCCTGGCCCCCTCGGTGCCAACAGGAAGGCAGCGACACGTGTCCATGGGGCTGACATTTCTAACATCCATAGCCCGAGACAAGAATTTCCTCTGCTCCTCATCTCTGCCCATCTGCACAGTTGAGCCAGGACCTGTGATTTTGCAAGAAGATTTAAATTCAGATTTTATTACAGAAAAGTTGGGTGCCATCAAAGCAGACTGCCTAGCCTGACCCAGGTTAGTGGGACTGCCTTGTAGCTGTAAGAGGGCAAGAAGGCAGTTTTTTGGTTGGCTTTGTCTTGGATGTATCCACCCTGCCAAAGGCTTTCAGCCACGCTGAAATCCCTCAAATCCCAGGACTGATGGGGATCTTTGGTCTTGTTTGATCTGCTTAGAGCCAGAGTTCTGGGAGGGCAGCTGATAGGGGATGCAAATTATTCCCTGTTCAAACCTTTTTTCCTTTGGAAATTAAAACTCTGGGGGGGCACCACTTGGTAGGGAGGGTCTGTGCCATCTATCTGTGCACCCCAGCACTGGAGCAGGGGAGCATCAGCAGTCACTGCAGCAAAGCAAACATGGTCCCCAGCTGGGCACAGGGTTTTCTTGTGCTTTGCTGTTCTCTGTTACTTGTCTTTGGGCAGGAAATCTCTTTTCTGGTCAAATCTGAAGGGCAATTTAAATTTTGTGAAATCCCCCACAGTTTTGACCCATGTGGGCATTGACAGAGATCTCCTGCTGGGCGCTGGGCCCGATGGATGCAGGTAGAAATTACCTGCCACCTCTGTGGCTTTTCTGCTTGTGCTTCTGCAGCGCTGGGTCCAGAGCTTGTGCTCTGACCAAATCTTTTGTACAAGTGCCCTTTGGATTTAGCAATTTGCATGGTGAAAGCAGAACAAATGAACCACAGGCTTCTCTGCTGCTGCCTTTAATTAAAAATGCCATGTCTAACACCAGCAGATGTTCCTGCTATCAAGACTCGCAGAATAATTTAACGTGTAATGCAATGCTGACTGTGCCACTTAGTCTGAAAATGTTACAGATTTTTTTATTATTATTATTATTTCCTTTTGGGGATCAAATCCCTCAATATTTGAAATCTTAAAACTTGGTAGTCTAACAGCCTGAATTAATTACTGCACTGAATTTTCTCAGCAGCCCCATGTCTGTCAAACCAGTGCTGCAGCCCACGATGCCTCTGTGACCACGGTGAGCTCACAGGGCTTTGGGTGTGGAGCAAAATTGGCCCCAGAGGCGCGGCCTGAGGAGCAAACTAAGCCTGTTAAAGCATTTGATACAGACATTTGGAGAGAGAGGGAATTCAAAGATGAGGCTGCGCCTCCTCCAAGTTTTCCTTCAGTCTTCTCACAAAGAGGATCGATCCTGTCGCTTGCTGTGGGTGCTCAGCACATTGAGCTGAGCACCCTTTCCTGGCAGGGTGCAGTGATTTCAGGATGTGCTCTGTATTCAGGTGGACGAGAGCAGAAGGATCCCTCTTCGCAGAGCTTTGGCTCTTTTAAACCCTGGGAAAATAAGTGATTTACAAAACTCAATGGAGCTGCTTCCCTCTGCATGCTCCTTCCTGTTACATGATGAATCACATAATAATTGTATATTTGTTGAGAAACAGCTAGGGAACTTCACTAAATGAATAAAATATCAGGTAGCGGTGCATTTCCATAAAAAGGTCTTTACCAGATGGGCAATGCTTTGAAACGAAGCACGAGGTAGGCGAGGAATTTTTACCTTCCTCATCAGCCAGGGAGCCAAGCCACCCTTCAGCGCAGGTTTGGCTCTGGAGCTCGGCATTGTTTGGAAATCACATTTCCAGTCCAGCATGGTGAGGATGAGTGTTGCCTCAGCGGGGTACAGAGCTGCTGATTCATGCACGCACCAAACACCGCTGCCTCACTATATCACACCACTGCCGAAACCCTTTTACTGGCTTTCTGTCATGCAACAAATTCATTTTAAAGTGTGTGGGCCTTATACTGCCTGGAATGGCTTTACTTGTACTTTAAATTCTGCATAAACTAAATTTAGAGATATATTTCTTGCTTCCCTCTGTTCCCCGCATCACTTTTTTTTGCTTCTGACTGTCCAATTGGTTGCAGTAATTCACTGCTGAAGAAGACATTTCTTAGATTTCCAAGAGCGCCAGCTCCTTAACCTTTATAAAATTAAGGAGAATGAATGATTTGTGACTTTTACATCTTTCTTGAACGTGAGTATTTGTTAGATGCAGGCTGCCCAGGGCAGTGCTTTGCCTCAGTTTAACTTAGTTGTAAATGTTTGTAAATTCCCACATAATGTCTCAGCACAATGGAAACTACACGAGCATCTGTGGATTTATTGAGAGAGACACTAAACATATTTCAGCTGGAGGAAAGGAAGAGGAGGCACTTATCTGGTTTACTGTCCTATACAGTATATATTGGCATCTCATATTTTGTGAACATAAATGCCAGGTTGACTCAAGAGATCTATGGATCAAGTGTTGTTTGTAACCTGCTCCGAATGCTTCAAATTGTGTTAAAGTTTCATCTCACCAGTGAGGTCTTTTGCCATCTTTTAGGATCCCTGGTGCACCGGGAGATGCTGGGAGCTGGGTTTTTGGAGAACAGGATGAGCACACAACAACCAAGTAAGAGGGAGCAGGATGTTAAGGTTGCACCTGGCAACTCTTCATTTCTAAGGGAAAAATGACAGGTTTAGCTTATTTTGTGACTTTATCCTGATTCTGACGACATGAGGGAGCAGGTCTCTGTCCCAGCTCCATCCCCAGCAGCCCAAGGAAAGGAGTGAGGGTGCCTTGTCCAGCTGTGTCCTTCGCTGTCATCCCCCTCCTGCATCCAGGTGTGTTGGTGCATGCACACAGGATGGGAAGAGGCACCACGGGATGTGCCATTCCCCCGGCTTGCAGGGCTTGGGGACAAGCTCCTCTTTGGGCAGCACAGGCCCAGGGCACCCGTGCCTGCCCCTTTCCCTCCCCCAAGACAGGCAGAGGAGGATGCTGTGCCCTGAAACAGCTCGCTGCAGTCAGACCCTGTCGGACACACATCGAAGCCCGCCTGCTGCCCGCGAGCATCCGACACCTCCAGGTGTCCCTTACACCTTAAAGGTGTGCTTCTAACACGAAGTGGTTCTTGTTGCACTTCCACGCTCGCCTCCGTGGCTGCTGTTCTTTGCCCAGCGCCGCTTCCCTGGCGGATCCGCGCCGCCGAGGGTGCCAGGCTGTCGGCAGAGGGGACACCGCGCCGTGTTATTAACACAGCGGGGTTCCCTGAGCACCAGAGAACAACAGCCCATTACAGAGAGACAGCCACGCTTTTCACAGCTGGATCCGGGCGCGCTGATGCAGCTCCTGCGCTGTCATCGGCAGCAAACAGCCCCGCTCTCTGCGCCGGTGAAACAAGGCGTGTGAGGATGGAGGGGCCGGCATCCACCCCGCCCTGGGCCTGATTCTGTGCGGACAGTGTCACCTGCAAAGGCTCCTGTTCGACCTTCCAGCCCCTGCATGGATTCCTCTCTCATGGACAGGGATTGGGAGTTATCATGAATGCAGAGAGCATGATGCTGCTTCACCCTGTGATGTGTCAGCTTGCCCCAGACGACAGCAGCAAATGTTCTCCGATCCAAAGGGCTGAGAGATTTCACAATTCCACATCCTGTGTGAAGCTCACTTCTCTGCACCTCTGGCTCATATTAGTGAAAAAGATAAACATTTAGCCTTCCATAAATAAAGCAAAAAAAAAAGTTATAAAATTCACAATTTAAACCATCCCTGGTGTTCAGGAGCCACGGAGGGAACAAGCTACAAAAGCAGAGGAGCGTGACACTTGAAAACTGGAGAACCTCCTTTCTTGGAAGACATTAATAACTTATTAAGAAATACTTTCTGCCCTGATTTAACACCCATTTAAGTAGAACTCCTTCTGTCTAGATAAGGTAAGGCTGGGACACCCCTCTGATGGCTGTTTTCTACAACTAATGCCGACCAAATTTTGCGGCTCCACACCACCATGTCCTTTTATGATGAAGTTCCCTCAAAGAATAACTCGCTTGCTTTAATCATGTTTTCTCCGAGATTTATGGCTTGATGCTTATTCACTGGCGGAGCTTCTCCACGTGAAATGTCAGTGAGCCTGTTATAAATTGCTCCTGGCATTCCTGCTCTATCTTTTACTTGGCCAGGAGTATTTCCACCTGAAAGTGATAAATTCCTGCTATAACTGCTTTATGTGCTCCAGTAATTATGCTGTAGAGGGGTGGTGGGAGCTGCGTCTCTGTGGAGGTACCACCTAAAAAACAGCAACCTGCAGAAGTGGGAGATTGGGCTGAAGCCTGGGGTGTTGCAGGACACACAGGCTGAGGGAAAAACCACCCTGGAAACCCAAAATAATGGTGACTCGTGAGGTATCTCTGTCAGAGGAAGCTGATGAACGGAAGAGAGAGAAAAAAAATGAAATGTTTAAAGTCAGGGTGGAAAGGCATTGGCATGGGGCAGGTGCTGTGCCTGGGCTGGGTGCCAGACATGAGGGGTGGGTGCCCTCCACATGACAATGCCATGTCCACCCACCTGTCTCAGGCCCTGTTTGGGTAGGGGATATTTATGCAGTGTTAGACATGTTTGTTATAGATACACAAACACTGGAAACACGTATATAGGAGCATCAGGTTTGGGGATGAGATCAATTCGGATGCTGTTGTGGTATCGAGATGGGCTGAGACCAATAGCGTGAGGTTCAACAAGGCCAAGTGGCTCCTGCACTTTGGCCACAGTAACGCCCTGCAGCTCCAGGCTGGGGCAGAGGGGCTGGAAAGCTGGGGAAAGAAAGCCCTGAGGGTACCGGTGACAGCAGATGAACATGTGCCCAGGTAGGCAAGAAGGCCAATGGCACCTGGCCTGTATCAGGAATAGTGTGGCCACAGGACCAGGGAAGGGATTTTTCCCTTGTGCTGGGCACTGGTGAGGCCACACCTCAAGTGTTTGTGTCTGGTCCTGGGCACTTCAGGACAACATTGATATTGAGGGGCAGAAGCAGGTCACTGGAAGCGGCTGAGGGAGCTGGGAAAGAGGCTCAGCCTGGAGAAACGGAGGCTCAGGAGGGACCTTCTGGGTCTGCACAACTCCCTGACAGGAGGGGGCAGCCAGAGGGGGTCAGGCTCTGCTCCCAGAGATCAGGGACAGGACAAGAGGAAACAGCCTCAGGCTGTACCAGAGGAGGTTCAGGTTGGACATCAGGAAGAATTGCTTCACATGATTAGACATTGGAAGGGGCTGCCCAGGGAGATGGTGGAGTCACCGTCCCTGGAGGTGTTCAAGGAATGACTGGACGTGGCACTCAGTGCTCTGCTCTGGTTTACACAGAGAGGATTGATCACAGGTTGAACTCGATGGTCTCAGAGGTCTTTTCCACCTGTGTGGAAAACCATGCTGTGAAAAGCCAGTGTCCATAAAGGAGACAGGGAGTCCTGCAACTTTAATCAAATAAAGGGAGAGAGTCCACTNTCACATGATTAGACATTGGAAGGGGCTGCCCAGGGAGATGGTGGAGTCACCGTCCCTGGAGGTGTTCAAGGAATGACTGGACGTGGCACTCAGTGCTCTGCTCTGGTTTACACAGAGAGGATTGATCACAGGTTGAACTCGATGGTCTCAGAGGTCTTTTCCACCTGTGTGGAAAACCATGCTGTGAAAAGCCAGTGTCCATAAAGGAGACAGGGAGTCCTGCAACTTTAATCAAATAAAGGGAGAGAGTCCACTTGGGCATACCCACGTGGGGTTTCTCTCTCGAGGTTTTGGAGCACACAGCCTACTTTTATCCTAAACTCCTGGCCGCAAGTTGCCCTCTTCCCTACCTCATCGGCTGAGGTACTAGGAAGGTACAGCCTTTCCAAAAAGCCTACTACATTTTCCCCTAAAATTCGAAAGTTCAGACGCTCTGGGTTCTGCAATAGACTTGTGCGGACCCTTTTCTCCTATTACCCTAAAGCTCAGAAGTTTAAACTGTCCGGGTTCTGTAACAAACTTGCGCAGTTTGATGTTTGTGGAGACAAAAAGACCCATTTTTCCTCAAGACTCTCAAGCCATTTTTTCAGACCTAGTCGTTCCTGAAAACGTTAACAGCCTATTTTTCCTACCATTACTGAAGACCCCCACCCATCGGGTCGTAGGTGAAGACAATAACACCCATTTTTCCTATCCCACCCTAACTGACCCCGTGTTTCTGGGATCTCCACCCCACATTTCGCCCAGCCCGCCGTTTCCCCAGCCCGCCCCTCACGGACGGCCCCGCCCCCCTCCCGGAGCGCGGGAAACGCTGAGGGCGGGCACAGCGCGCGCGCCTCCGGCGCCTGCGCAGTGGCGGCGGGCGAGGGTTCGGAGCGGCGGCGGGAAACGCTGAGGAGCTGCTGAGGGAAGCGATGAGGGAGGCGCTGCGCGGACGCTCGGGCAACCAGCCGGCCCCGGGCAGCCCCCTCTGCCCCGCCGCCCCCTCCATGGCGCTGCCCGGGCTCCCCTGGTCCCACACCCGCGCCGCGCTGGGGCGGCTGGAGAGGGCGCTGAGCTGCTCCCGCTGGTAATAGATGTCCTCCTTCCCCCTTCCCCCCCGCCGTTTCGCCGCGCGGCTCCTGCTGTGTGGCCGCGCGTGTTAAAAGTGCCGCGTTTCTCCTTCCTCTGCCCACAGCGCCGGCGTCCTGCGGGAGCCCGTGTCCCTGGGGCAGTGCGAGCACGTCTTCTGCCTGTAAGTACCGGGCCGTGCTGTGGAGAAAGGACAGGGAGGTGGGCACCGGTGGCGTCTTCTGGCCCTTCTGGGGGGCTGAGGGGGAGAGGAAAGCGGGAGCTGCTGTTCCCCTGTGGGTCTCCTGCCGGAATGCTGATTTAGGCTTCAGGAGGCTGGCCAGGTGTGGAGGGAACCCTCAGTCTGATGGAGGGAATTGTCCGCTTGTAGCGGGGTAGAGTTCCAAAATAACTTGCATTTCTCATCATCCTCAACTCCTTTCTCTTTCTCCTCACATAAAGAAAAAAGAGCAGCTTGCAAAGATGTTTCCTGTTTCCAAGGGGCTTTTCCTCTGCCCCAGAGGGTTGGGTGGTGCTTGTTGGTTTGGCCTTCTACCAAGGCTTTGCTCCTTCCTATCTGCCTCTGTACCTGTTCCTGTTTTCATGCGCATCCAAACACGTTGGGATAGGCAGGATTACCTCTGCTTAGAGTTGGTCAAATAATCTGAGTACTTAAAAAACTGCCTTAAATTAGAAACATTCTGCCAACATGGAACTTCGGAGGGGGTGATGGTCACGTCGTATAGGACAACTCACTGCATCGTCAATACAGGCAGAGACTGAAATGTTTGTGCCCCAGAACGGCATTTGGGTGAGGTTGTGGAAGCTTTTGGCTGCCCTGTGTGCCACTGCTCTTCACGGCTTGCACATGCAAACACGGGGAGTTAAAAGGTCTGCTGTGTATCTTAAACAGTTTCTCTGCACAGCACAGGTGTAAGCAGTCTGATAAAATCCTACCGTTGTTAGGGTGGAGAGGAGGGATGTTTTCTAACATCTGCGTGTAAGCCAGCATAGATACTCAGCTTTGCTTCCTGTTAATCTATTGTCACTATGTCAATAAAAGTTCCCCCCTCCCTCATGGATGTGTATCCACTCCCTGTCTTCAGCTGCACTTTTCTCGTAGGAGTTTACAGTGTTGAAGGCCTGAAGGGTAAAATACAAGGAGAATATTTCCTTGCTTTTTATTAAGGAGTAACTGATTATGGGACAGATGCCCTCAGCATCTCTTCTCCCAGTATGGATGTATTAAAAGATGCACAAATGGTTTATTTCTCTACAGACAGGTGTTCTTTCCCAGCTGTAGCCATTAATTGCTGTAGAAGGTTCTTGAAGAGGGACCTTTTACAAAGGCACGTAGGGACAGGACAAGGGGGAATGGCTTCACACTGAAAGAGAGTAGGTTTACACTGGATATCAGGAAGAAATTCTTCCCTGTGAGGGTGGTGAGGCCCTGGCACAGGGTGCCCAGAGAAGCTGTGGCTGCCCCATCCCTGGAAGTGTCCAAGGCCAGGTAGGGACAGGGCTTGGAGCAACCTGGGATAGTGGAGGTGCCTCTGCCCATGGCAGGAGGTGGAGTGAAATGGGCCTAAAGGTCCCTTCCAATCTGGACCATTCTATGCTTCTGCTGTCTAAAGGAATTTTTAAAATTATTTGTTTAATTTATACATCCTGTCTACAGATTATTTTGTAAAATAACCCCCAGAAACTTGTAAAAATAATTTATAAAAATGAACATTTGGCTTAATAAATGTAATTGTTTAGCTGTTGGGCATCTAAGGCCTTGTGGTTTTATTTTGGATAACCCCTGGTATATTCTAGGTGATAGGCTTCAAACACCCACTGCTCGTTGAAGTTTTGTGGGGTTTTTAAGGAAAATTTTCCAAACATCAAGAAGACAAAGCAGTTTATATTGATGAGGCTGGAAAGAATAGCTGACAGAAGTCCTAAGCACTCATTAGCAGCTATTTCTTGTTCCAGAAAAAGGAGTTTATTTGCTGTTATCTGAGTTATTGTTGTGCCTGATCTTTTCTCTTTTGTATGCCTGACCTTTCAGCAGCAATTTCATATCTTCTTTGACGACTGAGTCTTGGGCAGTGGCTATTTTTTTAAATAAACCTAAGGAAATGTAGATTAATTTATTTAGAAGCAAATTAGGTAGGGCATGGATCCAGTCTGCAGTACTCTGATGTGAACTGATTGTGGTCCCCTGCTGAAGAGAGACATTTATTAACACACCAAGGATGGGTTGGGGTGAATGGCTGGAACTGGCTTCTGAAATATGACGTGAAATATGTGAAACTAATGAACTGCAGTACTCAGGTCACACATAAAACAACTGGTTCTCCCTCACCATGGTTTTGTTATGGACAGGGATATTTATCAAGATAGTTTCTGCAGTTTTGCTGGAGTAGCTGTGCTAGGTTACCTGCAGTCATTATCAGTTGACTACAAAACCCTGGCAGCTACATGAAATTAAGAGATGTTGTATAAAAGTCATTCTGCATTTCCTTTGCAGTGCCATTTACAGGAGTGGGAAACCTGAGGCCAGCTTCGATAGAGGAGACCTGGTTGGCCCTTCCCTTTCCTCCGGGTGATTTGTCAATATCTAGAATATGTTGGAGCCAAGAGTTGTGCTTCAGTCTCCCAAACACAGCAGTGCCTCAGCCACGAGGGTCTTTGCCTGTTTAAAGCACAAAACACACCTAGGCAGCAATTTTTACATGAGTAGTGAGACTTTTGAAATTAATTCAGTCTTGGCTATATGAAACTATAACCTCTATTTAATAGGATAGATAGGAGACAAGACGTCACAATGGCCCTTGAATGTTGCAGTTCAGGTGGCAAATCATAAGGTCTTCTCACTGGCCTAATCAAAAAAAGAAAAGATTTTAGGCTGATATGAGGAGAGTAGTATTACTGAGTAAATCTGTTTCCCCAGCCATCCCACCATGATCATCTGACATAAATGCTCTGAAAGAGAGCAGTGAGAAAATACTCGGAGCACCTAGAGATCCTCATGGGACTTCATACAGAGGAGTGTTTACATAGATGAAACTTCTTCACAGCATCAAGCAAATTTTAACTAGGAAAAAGCAGAAATGATAGTTTACTATGGGTTGGCTTTCTGGCACTTGTCGAAAAATGGAAGGCTGCAGAATAGCAGATGTAAAGGAATGTGTAGTTTTAACTGTTTGAGCCTAATTGTTACTTGGTGTCAAACAGCAGTGGAGCTTTTGAAAATTCGGGTCAGGCTGTGAGTGTAGAAGTCATGAGGCACCCTGTTTTTCATGACAGTGTCCTGACAAGGCTCTGGAAGTGGGTTGCCTAATTATGTTCAGCTTGTCACTTGCCATGATAAGTATGTCCTGTCCTGCATTTGTGACTAACTCGTGTGGGCTTTACAACAGCGGTTTGTCAGTGCTAAAATAAGAGATTCTTGCTGAGTGCTGGGCTGTGAAACGGTTTATGGTGGCTACAGCAGATAACTTATACTAGATAATGGGTTTTCCATTTGCCTTTCAGATCCTGCGTGGGTGACTGTGTTGGCACCGAGTGCCCCGTGTGCCACATGCCAGCCTGGGTGCAGGACGCGCAGATCAACAGGCAGCTGGATAACATGATCCAGCTCTGCAGCAAGCTGCGGCAGCTCCTCGGTGCCGCCGCCTCAGGTGAGACCCACCCGGCTCCCTGGTGACTGCAGAGTCCAGGCTGCTGTTTCATCTCTCAGGCTTTACAGGGAATGAGCAGTGCAGCCCTGCTTAAAAGTCTGAGAGGCTGCTCCAAATCATGTTTGGAAAATTTGATTTGAAGAGAACTGTCTGTATAGATTGCTCGTTCTTTGAATCTGTTTTACTAAGAAATCCGCATGAGCAGGTTAGTCCATAATTCATTAGAATCCATCTTCCAAAATTAGATGAAAGTGGGGGAGATTGCTAAGTCACATGGCGCAAACCAGGGGCACATCTTATCTTACGGGAGCCCCAGTGTGTAATGTTCTGCATTGTATTAGGGGGGCCCTGTTAAAGAATTAATGCATATCTTCACCTGCTTCTTGGGTTTCTGTGCACTGAGTCGTGCCTGCTGTCCCAGTTATTTTCAGTTTAGGGTTTTTGCACATGGGGAAAATTATCTATGTTCCTTGCCTAAAAGGGGAAGGAAGCAAGTCTTAACTAATTTATTTTCTGGTCCCTAACAATCAGCTAGTCTGCTGCAGTGAAGTTTTGTCATTGCTCACAGTGCTAGAAGATTGCAGGGAGTGTACTCTGGGAATTCATCTCTATCAGATTTTAGGCTGTTTGTCAAAGTAGAAAAAACTGTAGTGAAATAAGCGTAGGTGATTGTGTGTTTCTTCTGCAAGCTCAGAGAGGAGCATTTATGTAATACCAAGTTTTAGAAAGCATTCATTTAGTTGTCAGACACAAACCAGGTAACTCTTCCCTCATTGTTGCTTCCTAAAATGTTTCTCTAAATTAAAGATTCTTTTTCTGTGTCTAATCCCATCAGCACCTTCATTCATTTATGGAATAGCTCTTTATTGACACCAAAATGCATTTTAAGTGAGGAGGCTGGAAGCCCATGTCCAAGCGTAAAGGAATGTATTTTATATAGATATAGAATCCTATGGTGATCGAATCTTCTGGAGCATTTAAAACAAATGATGGCTTAAACAGGATTTCAGGGAAGGATTTTAAGTGATGAAGGCTTTTAAAAGCACACTCGGAAGAGAATCATTCTGAGAGGAACTATTTGTGATACTATAAATAAAGCATTTAAAATACAACGTGGGAGCATTATTGATACTGTTTAGATATTTTGGAGAGCTCTTAGAGATGGATTAACGCTTAAAAATTGGTCTGATGTTTAACTGTACTAAAAATTGAATAATACATTTAATCCCATATTTCTTCTAAAATAAAGTCTTCATGGTGTGGCTAGGCTGCAGAACTAAACGAGGTTCTTTTTATCATTCCTTGTTCTGACTTAAAAGCAGACACAAAATTGAAGTTTACAAGAGTGTTTTATATTAAATGATTTGGGAGATGCCTTTCTGTCACTTGTAGTCTTTGCAGTGTGCTAAGGATTAGTACAGTGGCCTTTTGAAGGTTTGATACTGAGGTTAGGAGAAAAACCTCTCAAGCTGGTAATAGTTCACTGTCAGGAATGGCTTGAATTCATAAGTAAATGAGCAGACCTCTAAGATCAACCAATTATGTGTTGAAAAAAAAACAACTATGGTTGAAAATCACATGATACTGTAGTTCTAGAGATTTTGAGAGGAAATTCTTCAGGCTGTTTTATCCCTCATCTCCTGCAAATCCATCACCTCCCATAGATGTCTGCCTTGAACTTAATGTATCGAAAGTGAAATATGTTTGAGTTTGGAGAATCGCGGGTTCTCTTCTCTTGTTAAGGACTTGCTTTCATGTTCTTACAGCACTGTACTTCTGTCAACGATATTTTCTTCTCTTTTGTGTTAAAAGTTCGGAAATTGTACTTTATGTTCCAGTAAAGGAAATAGACCGAAAAATCAATCTTTCCGTGCAGAGGAAGAGAAGCAGTTGAAAAAACCAGTATTTCCATAGATTTGTTTCATGTCCCTTTTGCATATTTGCTCTGTATGCCTAGTTTTGAGACAGTTGTGGCTTCTCTTAAGTGTTCTGTTTGAGATCCTTGTGAACATCACAATCCTTGTGATCCTTGTGAAATTTCTAAGTGCATCCTGTTGCTCATTTATTTAGTCTCTGACAGAGCTAGTGCATGCAGTAAATTGTTTTTATTTTAAAAAACCCCACAGAACTGCTGTGACTGAAAAGGATAGGGTTAAGCTCACACTGAATATTTCAAATACAAAATCGCTGTACCCTGAGGTTCCACAGTAGACATGAGAGGGATCTCACTTTGTATTCCATTGGGATAAGAATAGCTTTTGCCAAACAGCATGTGCATTGTAAGAAGCAGCAGCAAATAATTCAGGAAAGACTGCAGAAAATAGCTAATACTTCCCTTTTAAATTAGAGGCAAACACAGCAAATTACACTCCTGGAGTGACTGAAAATGAATTGACAAACAACAAACCTGCAACTGGCTAGAAAAATGCAAATTATAGGTGGCAAATTCAAGCTATAGGTAGGAACTGCTGAACCTCCAAATTAATTCACTTGTTAGAGGTTTTATATCCTTAGTCCATGGCAAGGTGAAGAGAGCTGCCTGACCTTTTCCTGCCCTGTGTTGTACCTTCTCAAGGGTAATGGGAAGCTGGCTGGCAGGCACCACAGATGGGATGTCTGCAGCTCAAACTCTTTAGCTCTAGTGTTGCAGTCTAAGACATCTTGAGAACTGATGTTGGTGGGATGATGGGGTTCATGGGTGGGTAATTAGTAAGAATTTGTTGAATCATGGGCATAGTGTATATAAAACACGAGAGATGTGGATTTATAGTGATGATTTTGAAAGAGAAGTTCTAAATACTTAGCCTTTTCAGTGTAATGTTCTTTAAAAAGAAGAGGTTGTTGTAAATTTTCAGAACGCTCACCAGCGATTTATAGTTGATTTTACCTTATTCTTTGTAGAAATCTGCTTCACTCTTAACACATCAAACAGAAAGTCTTCCTCCCTTCTCATGCAGAGCTACACCTTGCAGGTGTTGGCCAAAGCTTCCTAAGCACATGCTGATGCTGGTGGATGCTCAGAGAGATCAACTTTCAATCAGCCTTTACAGTGCCATGACTTCGTTTCACATTTACTGGGAGAGAAAGATGTTGAACTCCTGTTGTAACAGATTACATTGCATTTCATGGATGCTATAATATTTTTCTGAATATCTAAAGATGAGGTTTTGAATAGTTGGAATTTCTCCCTTTCCCCCTTGGTGTTGAATTCTTAACTTGCAAAATAATCATTCTTCAGTGAAGGCACTAATGTTGCACAGATGGTACTAAAGCTCTTCCCTTTGATTTTTAATAAGGGACTAGTTTGTCAAAGAGATTCCTCAACTTCTGTTCTGAAACCCGTAATAGAGAATAATTTGAAAGGCACACAATGTGCATCATTATATTCCTTTGATGCAGATTAATGATAGCTAAACCACATTTTCTAATTGCTCCTTTTTTTCCCCCTGCACTAGCCTGCTATTGCACTACAGCAGAGCTTGGAGATGGAGCTCTAGTTGCAAGGCACTGACTATCTCCTAGTATTTTTGTGTACTCTCAACCCTTCTGACACTTAAGAAATCCAGCTTCATTAAATGTCAGCATTGAGAAACTTGGGCTTATTATGTGCAAATACCTCTAATTTAGAAATAATTCAGTTACTATATTGTGTATCTGAATGTTACATTTAATAGGTAGTGGAGACTAAATTTACTGCATTTATTGTAGGCTGATTCTAATACTGTTATTGTGGATGCTCTTTATGCTGTTGCAGATATTTAAAATCTAGGATTAGTGAGGCATGCTCTACTGATTTACCTTGTCTACGTGCATCTCTAAAAATTTTTAGGAGGACACTTGTGTATTAAAGATAATTAAATCAAAATCGTAATAGTATTTTTTTTCAATCCTGTTGAGATCTGAGCTCTGGCTTGAAACTTGGGAGACGGCAGAGAATTCATTTGGACTGATTTTATTGTGAGCAATTTTCTCTGAAAGTACTTTAACTGAATGAACTTAGCCACCAGATAATACCCTCTTTATATAAATTAACATTTACATATTAAACCACAAGAACTTCCTTTCAGCTTCTTGGCACTGGGTCTCCCGTCTTTCTTTCTCCCTCTGACAGCTCTGGGTCCATCAAAAGATTCAATTTTCAGGGAAGGTAGATTGGCCATTTGTCCAAATTACTTTTGCTCCCTTCCTTGTACACTTTGGAAATGGAGATAGGGGTAGGAGAGTCTTAAGAAAACCTAGAAAATGGAGTTTCGTCCCCAGCTGTGGAGAAACCTTGGGTGTGCAGGGCTGGCTGCTTGATGGGGTGGGTCTCCTTGTCAGGATATGGGGATCTTTTAATCATGTCCATGAGTGCCTCCCTGTTATAAAACATGCAACATACTCTTCTACACCTCAACTCGTTGCAGGTGAGGAAAAATAATCCTGGAAGAGTATTTATTTGTCCCGTTGTTACAGTTTCAGCAGGGTTTTCATAACCTGACTAGTAAGTCCCTGCTGAGCAACCAGTAATGATCAGATCGGTTTAGGAAGCCTGGTGGTGGATTTTTCGCAGGCTTTCCTGCTGCCAGAAGTGGTACATCCAGTGTAAATGCTTCATTGTGTTATGCTGCTTTAGATCATACTTCTGAAGGACAGTGCCTTTGATTGAATTTGTCACTTGGACTTTTAAGTCTTGCTGTGCTGTATACATCAAAAAGAATTCTGGCCATCATAAAATTGTTGCACAAATTACTTCTGCAAGCTGATTTTATTCTTTCTCTCTACTTGGGGATGACTGATAGTTTTAGCAAGGTAAATATTTTACACGGAAATCTGCTAGTTTGTGTAAACACTGAAGGCAAGACAAGTAAATAGTAACTTGTGTTTTATATTTTGCATCTGTTTGCAATCAAGCTCTTGCTTTTTTTAGATGTTATTGTCAGAATGAGATTGGATATGATCTCAAGGCTAGCTAGTTCCGAGATTTCGGTCCCAATTTCAGTGCTTTTTTTCTTGTTTGCACCAAGCCCAGCCTTAGAGGAAAACCAAATAGCTGCAGTTCTGTATGTGATGATTATCTTGAGATGCCTAAATGATTGATTAACTAGCCTCAAGCTGTATTCTTAATGACAGTTTTGGTCTGATGCCTTACATATTCCTCTAGCTAAATCTAATACATAACATGATTTAATTCGAGGGGTAAGTAGGGTAATTGAAATCAAGATTAAGGAAACATTTAACTTTGCAATATTGCTTTAAAAGAAAACTGTGAATGTCTGCTTTAGTGTTGAATTACTAGCTACACAATTCTCTTTTAAGTTGAGTTTCAAATGCATTTTTTTTGTGACTAAGGGATTGGAACCAGTGTGTTTGCTGCTATGAGTTTATCCCAGCTTGCTGTGAAAAACGGGCTGTAGTTATTAACACGAAAAAAAAAAGAGAAGCTATGGAGAAAATAAATTAGCCATAGAAAGTTAATGCACTGAAGTGAAAGTGATAGATTGTTGCAGTGAGTGTCTGTCACTTTTTCATAATTGGGAGTTTGTATAGTTTATTTCAAGAATGCTTAAACTCTCCCACCCCTTCTAATCTTGGTCTTAGTGCTGCTTCAAAAAAACCAAAACAAAAGTCATATTCGTTTTGTGTTTGATTGCTATAAATCACCAAGACTTTCGTGAGTGGTAGTCCCTGAGGTTTGAGGCAACAGGAAGAATGAGTTGTGCATTCACTTTGGAGGACTTGTCCAAAAAACCTAAAGTAACTTGGGTTCCCATGAAGGAATTGGTAAAAATGGTGCTATAATTCTTTTGTGTCAAAAAAACCTGTCAAATTAAATTAGTATCTAACTTTGAGGTCACTTTTTACTCCTTAAGTTATTCTTAAGCCCTTGAGGACAGTATTTATAGTCCTTGTTCTCAACTGTTACTTCATGTGCTGGGAGCACAAGATATTCCTCCGTCATCTTGGTCATTGATTTGTAATGTGCTGTATGATGTGATTTATAAAATTGCTCCACTGCATATTTTTAAAGAAATGTTTGAGATCATCAAAATGCTTAGCTTACTTGAAATTATTTACTACCCAGGGGTAAAGGATCTAATGACAGGACCCGATTGCTTACAGATTTTCTATATATTCCTCTGATTCATCTGCTATATCTGTGGAATCAGTCAAAATTTCTCAGCAATGTTCAACATTTTTATAAGGATATTATTTTCGCTTGCTTACAGCTGTTCTTCCTTTTCATCTTCGGATGAACTGTAATATCTTTTTAGAAAATTGTTTCTGTGCTCTTTTGTGCATGCACATGCCTCTTTGTTAAACCTGTTTCCAAGAAAACTCAGTGAGAGAACCAACTTCTATTCTTTTCTGACCTGGCCAGAACTTTTCTGTGCACGTGCTGTGTTGTGAACCCAGACTGCTGAGGAATTTCTCTGCCAGGATGCTCACTTGCCTGATGGATAGCTGTAGCTGCACTGGGAGCTCCAAAGTGGCATGTGACCTTGCCAGGGCTTTTAAAGTGACTGCTTGTGTCTTCTCAGAAGGAATGAAGGCACTTGTAGATTGTATTTAGTAACACTTCATCAGTTACTGCAGTTGTTGTTATGATTTTTTTTTTTTTTTGCTTTGTGAGGTTCTGAAGAGTACTCTATAATTATTTTTACTCTTCCCTGATGCACTTAGATTCAGCAGAAGATACATCCACACCGACTGACTCAGACTTGGGAAAAAAGAGCAAGAAGGAACAGATAAAAATGTGGTTCAGCCCAAGAAGCAGGAAGATTCGATGTGTTGTGAACAGGAGTCAAGCTAAGACTGAAAGCAATGACCGTGGTCAAGACACATCCTCAGTTTATGATTTCTTTCCGTCCCCTCCTCATGAAAAGCCCTCCAAGCCAACAAAAAGACCAACCCAGAGACAGATGAAGAAGATGAAGAAGAAACATCTGGCAGACATTAACAAAGAGTGGAGCTTAGAGAAACCTGAGCAGAAAGGAGTCGAGGAGAAGACTCCCAAGGAAAAGTGTGTGACCATCTGCAGTCAGCCAGTAGTGCTGTGCACTCCAGAACCAGAGAGTCCTGAAGAAAGACCTCAGCAGGAGTCTGTAAAGGAAGCTGACCCCAGCAAAAATACAGAAGATGGGGAAATTCTACCACAGGCAGAATCCCCAGAGAAGAAAGATAACGGTGAGGTTGTGTGCTCTGCACGAGATAGCAAGGAAAAAAGTTGTGCTGCAGAGACATTACTGTCAATAGAAAATGTAATTATGCCTTTGAAACGTGGAAGGGAGCAATCCAGGCTTCAGGGTACTCCTCAGTCTAAAAGAGCAAGGAAAAGTGGGAGTGGCATTCCTGGGAAGTCAGGCGGGCAGGCAGATGGCTTAGAGGAGTCACTGCAGGGCTCCCCCATCTCCCCAACGACTGAACACCAGACACCAGTTCAGACTTCTTCCTGTGCCTCCAAACTCACTGACACTGGAATGAAGACAAGAAGATCTGCAGCCCTTCAAGCGACAAATAGTCCTTCACTTTCAGAATCTCCTTCTAACCCATCCACTTCTAAGACTTGCAGTCAAGTGGCAACACCACTCAGTCCTTTCGTGTTGAAATCCCCTGGTGGCAACACAATTGCCAGAAGAAATTACAAGGGAGAGACTTTGCTCCATGTTGCTTCTATCAAGGTAGGACCATCTTCCAGTTCAGCTTTAAACAGAGGTTTACAAAGACAATGTTGTTTTAAAAATATTCTGGAAGCCACTTCTGAACATCCTGTTTTGGGGAGGGAAATCTCATTTTGTGATGTTTTTCTTCTAGATTTATTGGGAAGTTTCCAACATGATTCTCTGTTTTCATAAAGAAATGACTGTTGGAATGATCAAAGATGATTATACTTGGAAACTCAAAGCATTACAGTGTCAGTTATATCTATGAGTTCTAGGAGGTGATAAGCATTTAAATGTTTTGGCCTTGGGTGCCAGAAGGCTGTCTCCGATTTGTCATAAGGAGTTTAGGAAGTATTTCAGATCTCACTGAGTGATCTTGATTGATTTAGTCTGAGCTGGTAACTCAGCCAGGACAAGATCTGAATTACCTACATAACGATAACCCTGTGAAACAGGGGTTAACTATTATGTAAGCTTTGAAATCCACCACCTGATGCAAGTGTTGGCTCAAGAGGAATGAGGTGCTGCACCCTGTGATTTCCATGCTGAGCCCCATGCTCTGAAGGAAAGGGACAGAGTTGGGATGTTCTCAGTTTTATGTAAGGTCAATGTTATTCTTGGAATGACACTTATCACCCATTATGCTGTTATTATCTTAACCAGTTCCTGGTGTGGTAGAACTTCATGGCTTTGCTCTTTGCAGGGGCTGTCCTTGCCCATTATTTTGTAAGAGCTGGGTAAAACATGTCCTACTCATCAGATGCATTCATGGCAGCTCCCTTCTGAGAGGTCATTTCAAAGAGTTTGTAGTCTGGCAATTTAAATGTACTTTGTGCTAAATCATAAAATACAAATGCTGTGTGGTTAATAAACTGCATATACTGGAAGAATTGGTTCCTCTATAAGCACCTGACATTTATACAGCACTTCTGTCTGGTGAGACAGAGGCTGTTCTTGATAAATAACTGTGTCCTCTTTCAAAGGCATTCTAATAAGCCACTCCTGCTGCATGAGACCTTTTAAAATGGAAGTGTCAGCTGAGCTGAGTCAAGTTCAAATCTTGTATTTGATGTCATTAATATGGAATTAGGGGGGAGAAAATGAAATGTTGTCCTCACAGGACTCAAGAGCTTTGAAGAAGGGGTCTCCTGTTAACTCTCGTCATAAGTCCCGCATATTCCTCTTTATTAAAGCACTGTTTACAAATTACCCCTTCCGTGATTTTCTGGGGATTTGTGATGAATACAGTCATGACTGACTGGTTCCGAAAAAAATGGATCTGCCTTGACAAGTTTTCACACAGGTATGGTTTCCAGCAATATGCCTGATGCTTCTTTGGAAGGCAGATATTTCATCTAAGAAAATAGTATCCCTGCAGCTTGTTGAGACTTGGAGTATTGGCATATTGGTGATATGCCAATAAGGTGGTTTTCCATTGCAAAGCATTTTGAAGATAAATGAGGAAAAATTAAACAGCTCGTGCTGTAGACAAAAAAGATAAACATGTTTTGATTATCGAAGTTCAGTGGTGTTGCTGGCACTCCACTGTTGGGTGGTACAGCCAAAAAAAAGCTGACTTCCAGCTGGAGTGTGGGCAGTGGGATGGGCTTTCTCAGTCTTGTGTGTGAATTCCTTTCGGTGTTGTCTTCTGATGTTTATACTTACTGAGCTAAAGTGGGAAATGGCTTCTGTTCCTCATTAGTTCTGCTGTGGTTTTTATCCAGCAGCTCCGTTGAGGTGCTCATTAGCAAAGGCTTGTGTAGCTAGGTAGGGCTTCAGGGTGTTCCCAAAGTTTCCTTTGAAATGGAACTAAAATAACACAAGGAAAGTGATCTCTTGGTTATGATCTTTTAACTTGCAGGAACCCTGTATGGAACTGATAAAAGTATTTTCTCAAACTGGTCTTGAAAATACCAGGCTTTATGCTTTTTGTAAATTCTCAGTGTGGGGTTTAGATTTGTTGGTTTGGGGTTTTTTTTCAAATTAGTTCTGTAATTTTTTTTCTGTTTCTGAAAGGAGCATTTCTCTTCCAGTTTTGTTTTATGGGCAATTTTTTTTTCTTGTTATTTTCACAGCCAGTAATGTTTTTCCATGTGTGTAAAGGGAAACAGATTAGTAGCTGCTACCCTCCCCCAAAGTAAAATGAAGTCTAATTCTCTGTGACTTCATTAATTATAAAAATAAATCTGATTATTTTCATTAGCTGTTAGGGTCTAATACCCAGAATTTAATTAAAGCTAATTGAATTCTCCCTTTTTTCTTATTTAAAACAGATCATAAACAACGTTAGCAGGCATGAGGAGTGTTGTGCTGTTTTTAATGATTCTGAGGGATTGTCCCCATTTACTTCTACTACTACTGGTTATTATTTTACTGAAATCAAAATGGTTCTCAAGAAAGGTTCTAGTGTAGATGAACATAATGCCGAGTTAAACTAATAAATGAAAATAAAAGTGACTCTTTCTGTAGCAAACAGCAGTCATGTTTATCTTCATAGTCATTAAAGGTAAAAATCTCAGTTAGTTAAAATACAAAATGTGACCTATTCAACTCTGAATATTCTAAACTGTGGGAAATACTCTAAACTAAGTGGTAAATTGCCCAATCAACATGGGAGTTTTTTTACAGTAAGAGAACAAATTGTTCACAGGACCAGCTCTTCCGTGGCAGTTAAATCACAGCACAGCGCCACTTAATGGGTCTGTTTGGAGTCCTACATTTGCTGTGGAGAGAAGAACCCCCCCAGTTCCTTGGCACCGCGTGTCAGGTCTGGGTAGTGCCTGTGCGTCTCCTGCTTTGCCAGGGGAGGCGATGGGGCAGAGCACAGTGGGACTGTGCCACTGTGGATTCCAGGGAGAGGGACAGTGAACTGCAACACAGGAAGGTGACACGGGGTCTTGGCAGCAGCCGCACTGTTAAAAGGAGTGGATGGGAAAGAGCTGGGAGAAGGCTTGTTATGCTTCAAGTTAGAAGGAAATAGGGAGTTGTCCCAGCTCTGAGGAAAGAAAAATTTGCCTCTGTGCAGAGCATCTATTTAGTTTGAAGAGAGAGATGGTGTATTGGGACCAGTTTTGGTTACCTCTTGTTCCAGCGACCCTTTAGTTTTGACAGCTCAGGACGGTTTTCCCTCCTTGATGTCACTCTTGGGAGGGCTCACAGAAAGGCTTCACCCATGGCTAGCCTGCTGTGCTGGACTCTTCATGGTCATTATAATTAACACAGTAAAATAACTTTGAGATGATTCCTTCTGAGCCTTTGAGAGTGCTCCTTTTATTGCTTTATTACCAGTTAATGACACATTAGGAAGGATAGCAGAGATGTGGTTTTGTGAGCATGTGATGGCCAACACCAGGATGGCTTTTAGATCTTGTTTTCAGGTGTCTGACCTAGTCGGCTGAGAACTTCCTTGCTTTTGGTACAGGATCTGTGTGTGTCATGGCTGAGAGCTGGGTCACAGAAGAACATCTTCCCTCCAGGAGAAATGAGGTCAAGACAAATACGAAATAGTGCAATGGTTTCTAATGCAGGGCTTGAGAATATGGAAACTGGCCATGAGTCAAAGCAATCCATCTTCCCAAGTGCTGATTTGGAAGCCTGGAAACAAATTACCATTTCTTTTTCGATAATGCTTGGTTGCTACTTGTCTTGTTTCTGAGGCAGGTTAACTTCTTGCATGTTTTCTCTTTATTGAAGGTTAAGCATAGCTTCTTGTATGTTTGTTATTAGGGAACGGTCTGCTGTGTATGGAATTAATTTGGAGGATTTTGAGGTGAGAAACTTGCAGGTTCCTGGAAAGAGTTTGCAATTCCTATAAGCACTTTAATTTATATTTGTCCTCCTTGACCATTTATGAGTTGTAAATCTAGTGCACCCCCAGCTTAAACAAGCAAATGTCATTGTGTTTGAAAGGGTTTTTTTTGTTTTGGTTCATTTGTTTGACCTAAAGATTGAAGTTGCTTGATTAAATTTGTAAGTAAAGGAGGAAGTATTTGGTTGAAGGGGTACAGGTTTTTAGCTTCATCTTCATGTACTGTCCTAATTCTTTGGATCTCTCTCTTTAACTGGTAGAATATGTTTTCTGGTAGAATATGTTTTCATTTATTTAATAATTTGACTTTTCGGTGAAAAATGCCTTGATGAATGGAAATTGTAAAGGGCAAAATGGAAAAAAAAACCCTGTAAAATAGGATTGAAAGGACACTTGCAGTTTGTGACCATATGTATTAAAATCAGGACTTGAGGGAAACGTAAAAAAAACCCAACAACCTTGTGTAAGCCAAGTAGAGGTGGTTTTCTGGACTTACGCCAGCCGTGGCTGCAGGAACTAAATTCTCCTTGGGAGGAGGAAGTGCTTGTAAAGCCGAGTAAATGCTCTTCCCTGTCTAAGCTCCTGCCGGCTCCAGGTCTGCCAACAGATGGCCCCAGCGCCTTTCCTGCTTCTGTGCTTTCCCGAGCTCCCGTGAGCTGCTGTGCCGGGGAAGAGCAAACTCGTAGCTTTACTGTCTTGTCACTACAGCTGAGCTTTGTTATGAGCATAAAATGTCCTGAGCTTTGTTTGTTCCAATGGATAATTCTGCATTCTGCAGTAGCTCCTGTCTCTTCAAGAGCTGGATGTAATCCTTCATTGATAATTAGATTTCCAAATAAAGACTTGCCTGTGAATTCTTAATGGTAGGAGCATTTTCCTAGCTGGTGTTTGCCTTGTTCTCCCTTTCTGAACAAGAAATGTCTCCACTTAACGTTTCCCCTCTGTTGCTGCAGACTGCTAAGAGGGTCTCTCCTCGTGTCACCTGGTAATGGATTCTCAGGGGACACTGGTGATTTTCCTGCTGCATCAAGTAAACTCAAGGAACTAAATGTACAAAATTAATTTCAGTATTAGTCAAAACACATCTTTATGTAGCATGTTGGAATTAGTTGTTCCATGCTAATAGGTGTAGTTTCTTCCTCTCTCTTGTGGAGGAAAGACATGGAATTGACATATTTGTTGTCTGGGATTTGCACCTACATGGTCCTTAATCTTTCTTGTTTAGAGTTTAGTGAAGCATTTCTTAGCTTATAAATGTTAGTAATCCATCAACTTTGATAGAAGTAGCCAAGGTAAAAAATAAACCACTTTTTTTTTTACCCTTGGATCACAGTTATTTGGCTTGACTTGTCATCTAAACGTGTTATCAGCCTATGGAAGATCCAGTCAAAGCTCAGAGGCACCTGTGGTTGGATTTGATGAACTTACAGGTCTTTTCCAACCAAAACGATTCCATGATTGGGATCCTGCTTGCAGAAGGGACTTGATGACATGTCTGTTAATGATCTGCAACTTGGAATTTAGTCTTCCGGTTTTTTACCCTAAATGTTCAGGTTATGGTGACTGACTGAAGAGCCTCTGAGGACACAAAAGGCACATTCTCCTGGCTCTGTTTTGTTAACATCTCTCTTGTAATCCTGACTGGCAGCGCCCATCCAGTCACTGCGCAGCTCACGACAGCTTTCCCTCCTTGCTGTCACTCTCAGTGCGCAGTGCTGGTTGTACGGAGCAGGTTCCATTTACAGATGACATGATGACAATATTTATCTTCTGTAAGCAGCAAAATGCCAATTTTCTAATTTTGACGTGGGCCTGGATTTAAGTCACTGGATGTTGTCAGGCCTGGTGTCCACACCAGAAACATTTCCTTTGATGAAACCACAGCGACGTTTTACAAATCAATGCTCACATAAGTGATCTGAAAAGCTGTGATAGTATCTGATGCCCACACAAATTATTAGCTGTGCCTCCTGCTTTAAAGCAGTACTCCTGAAATGTCAAACTCTTGCAGCACATGTTTGCAAACTGAACTTTAAATGATAAGCTCAGCTCTCACTCATTATAGATAATTGTGTGTTCTCTCTGTCGGGAAGGATCTTAACGCTGAGCGCTGTCTTGGCTGCCTCTGAATAACTCCTCAGGTTTGATGTATGTCTGTTACCTTGCAACCATAAAGAATATGCTGCTGATAGAATCCTTTAATTGCTTTGAAAGGTAACATTTTGCTGGGACATCCAGGTTGTGAATATAATGCATGAAATTTATCTCTGATGTGTTAATTTGCTTGATGGTTGTAAAGCCAGTGAGTCTCAGCATTATTTCGGTGAATTTTGAGTTTACAGTTGTTGCTTACTGGATTTATTTTTGCAGAGCAGTCTGTCTTAATATTTCTTCTAACTTAAAGAGTAAAGATTAAAGCTCTTTTGTTTCTTCAAAGTGCTTCTTGGTAACAAAATCAGATTAAGCTTGTTTTTATTGTATTGAAAGTTTAATTTAATATTCTCTCACCTTTTCTAAGGCATGCTGTGAGTAGAACCTAGAAGTTCCTTGGCTTTCCGCTACTTAAAGGCATTGAACTTGATGTAAATCATGGATTAAATTTCTCTCCTTCATATCTTTTTTTATATTGTACATTTGGCCTTGGCAAGAGCTACATACCAGTTTGTGTACTAGTCTCTTCATTTGGGATCACAGTACCCTGGCCTAGGCAAAGTGTCAGCAGTTGTCTTGAAACACTTTATTTTGCCTAAAATATTAAGAATTGAAGCCTGCACTGCAGAAATTTCCTTGCCTCAGCTTCCACAGGCATATTCTCCTTACCTATTTATATCTACATCTGGATATGCTCCAGTCTTATTACCAACTTGGCTTTTCAGGGTGTCAAAACCTCTGATTCACAAATTCTGCCCTTTTGCTTCCTTTGCCTCATCTCTCTTCAGCCTCTGCATCAGTTTCCACCCTTTCCACACCCCCTTGCTTACAGAAAAAACTGAATATAGCATTTTTCCAAAAAGCAAATTAAAACTGTTTTGGTAGATAACTGTCAGAGAAAGTGTCAGTGAGATTCAGCATAAAGTAGTAATTGCAGTGTTAAATAAAACTCTTTTCCTTTCGTGGAAAACCAATTTTTGGAGCTTGTCAGGCTTATTAATTTATTTCACCTATGTTTTCAGCCAGTTATTTAGATTAGCTTGAAAAAAATCCAGTCTGAAGGACGAGGAAATTCTCAATAAATGTTCCTGACTTTAATCCTTGCAGTTGACTGTAGTGGACAGATTGCATTTAGCACAAACTTTTCCATTTATTTTGAATTAACTCTGTTACATGCATTGTTTTTGTCTAGAAATATGTAATTGTGTAAAGTGTGTAGGTGGTTCTAAATGAACAGCAATTATAACTATGGTCTCCAGATTAGTTGAGCTTTTGTTATCCTGACAATATCTACATGGAAGGCTTATATCATTACATTTTTGTTGCAGCTAAATTTATAATTGGGTGTCTCTCAAATCTGTGTTGTATCTGTGTATTTTCTTCATTACTTTTTCATAACTATGGTGTTTTCCTATGTAGGGTGACTTAGCAGCTGTGGAGCAGCTGCTGAAAAACGGGGCAGATCCCAATGTCAAAGATAATGCTGGCTGGACACCACTGGTGAGTGTTGAAGGCTTCTTTCTGTCATCTGTCTTCTAATCAGATTTCACTTCATGCCTCCTTCCCTCTCCCGTATTTTAGTTCCCTTCACACACATTTAGGTGACAGAGAATTATGCAAAGTGAAGAAGTGATGATAAACAAGGTTAAAAGAATTCATTAGCAAGCACTGACCTGCTCAGGTGTAATTCTCCTTTGCAGGGGTGTGGGGCAGGCCACGAAATCGATCAGCCTGTGACTCTGCAAATGCAGAAAATACAGCTAGGATAACTTGAAAATTATCAATTCCAAGCAATGTTTGTATTTAATGGGTTTCTAATGTCCTTGGTGGTTTGGAAATATATCAAGTAGTGAAGTGAAAAAATTGCTCGCTTGAATTACAGAAAATAAACAAAAGGTTCTTTTCAACCATGACTTCTTCCTCTCCTGCAGAATACTCCTGATAGCCTGGAATCTGGAGGGTTTTGTTCCCTGTAGTGTAATTTGCACACAGTTGGCCTATGTTCAGCTCTTCTCGGGGCTTTTTGTTAGTGCTGGGTTCCCAGGTTAATTCCTGCAGGAATGTAATGCAGTATCCTTGCATCATCTTCCGTGGCCATCTGTGGGGTGCTTGAAAGTGAATGAACTGCTGTGAGAGGAGTCCTTCTGTGAATTCTGTCTCAGCTGAGTTTCCCCCGTGGCTTTCCCCCCAGCACGAGGCGTGTAACCACGGGCACAGGGAGGTGGTGGAGCTGCTGCTGCAGCACCGGGCGCTGGTGAACACCACGGGCTACCAGAACGACTCCCCGCTGCACGACGCTGCCCGGAACGGGCACGTGGCCATTGTGGAGCTGCTGCTCCTGCACGGCGCCTCCCGGGATGCGGTGTGAGTACACGTGGGCTGTTGCTGGCATTAACCACGGCTACAACATCCAGAGTGGATGTTAAGTGAATGTGAAGCAGAGCTAGTAATAAATGTGATTTGTATGAAGTGAGGGGGTGGGTGTTAAATGTGTGCTCTGCTGCGCTTATATCCTCCTTTTCCAGGTAGGTGTTTCCTTTCCATTTGGCTTTGTCCTAAGCTTTCCTGAGGACGCCTGAGTCATAGATAGCTGGACTACTGGAGACTGTACTTGGAAAGTAACAACACATACTCACCCTAATCTTACATTTTCCTGTTGCCATCTTGTTATAGCTGCTGTCAGCTCTAAGATGCTGAGCTAGATGAGTTTTGAACTGCTACAGCTGTTTTTTGTCTTTTTACTTTTACTACACTACTTGCTAGCAGAAGGCATTTTGCTCCAGTCTCTTCTGTTTTCACAAATGACATAGACATAGGCTGAGATTTGGGAGTTTTCATTTTTGCCTTTCTGGATCAAAGCACTAATCCTTGGTACACCTTTTAATTAAAAAAAAAAAAAAAGCTAAGTAATATTTTCAGTTGACTCTTCTATACAGTTAAGTCGCCTGACGATTTTGACGTTTGTGTATAGGAGGTGCTAAAGAATATTTTAGTCTATGAATAACCCCGGAGCTTGTTAGTATTTCAGACACTAAATGTAATTTTAGGTGTTGTATTGTTGTTGAGCCAGGGCCTGTATGTATAAATTTGAGTCCAGTGTGAGTTGTCAGTAGGTTGTGTGTGTATAGTAACACAACAGGATGAAGTCTAGCATGATACAAGTTTCCTTGGCAGCCACAGGAAGAAGCATAAACAAGTTCAGCTTAATCACTTCAGCTTTCAATATTCACACTCTTAGAAGCGTACAGAATTAAGGTGCTTTGTGGGAAAGCATAGGGTTTTCATAAAGCCCTAATCTTGAATATATTAGAGTTTAAAAAACAACAGGAAAAAGCCAAAACAAAGTACCAAGCTCTCAAGACTTCAGCATTAAAAAGTGAAACAAGGATCAGTTGTTTATCTTCACTTTGTTCTTGAGCAGCAAGGAGCAGTGCACCTGGAATAGCTGACAGCTTCAGAGATTTTCAAGCCACTTGAATATGAGGAACTGGTGGTGTCACACTTACCACGTGTTTGTCTGGTGTTTGAAAGCATATCACAGCCAACAGCTTTGCTGCAAGGTTGTGACAGGATTTCAGCTCTGGTGGGTTTGCACGGCCCAGGTTCCAAATGCCAGCAGTGGACAGCAGGTCTTCTGTTAGCCTTGGTCTCTGCTGCGTGTGCTCACACAAACAGAGGTGAAGCTGAGCCTCTTTCAGCTCATCCTACATGAGCAAACATGACTGTTGAAACAGAAGCTTTTTAATCAGGGAAGGAGAAATTTATGTAAACCTTAAGCCCTGCTTTAACTTTTCACTGAATGTAGATAATGTTCAGTTAAAATCCCTGAGAACAAATTTAGCTGCCATTAATCTTTGTGTTATTTGTCTGACAGAAGCAACTGTGGGTGCTGTGGCACAAATTCAGTCCTGTCCATCCTTGCTGGAATAACTGAGGCTTCCAGAGCCTCCATGGGCTCTCAGTCTCTGGCTGAAATGCCACTGTGTGTGTTGCAATTGCACTGATGCTGGAAAGGGCTTGGGGTTTCCCCTCCCCTATTTTTACAGAGAGCATTAGAGCCACAGAGAAATAGATGTACAAGCACAGTGTTCAGGCTTGAATAGTAATACTCTGCTGACCTCTTCCAAACACTGTCAAGACTTTATAGAAACAAGAACAGTGTGTCTGAGACTCCTAAGAACGCCTCGTGCCTCCCTTCTCTCCTGTGCCCTAATAGCTTCCAGCAATGAATTGTGCTGTGATCTTTCCCTGGATCATGACTTTGCAAATCTTAGAGGGTGTTTTTGCTGCCACTGCCTCTGGTAGTTGTAGTCCTAATTAAGCAGTGGTTGGGTTTCCCTAGGTAAGTGGACTTGAACCTTCTTTCATACAAAAGGTTTAGTTAATTCTTTTTTCCTAGTGGATGCAGATACCTTTATAATGGAGTCGCATCTGACAAGAAGCTTGTTTTTCTTCAGTGCCATTTTTTCCTAGATCCCTGAAATCAGCAGACCACAGTTATAAAAACAGGAGATGAGAACAGGCTGATCACTTAAAATGGTGCAATTATAGTTAATTTCATTATGGCTAGTTATAATTGGCCTCTTTGTACTTAATGCTCACCTTCACATTATTATTTTAGGATCTTTACAGTAGAAATTGAAGCAGTGATGAGTAGAACTTGCATCTCTTTTCCAGGGTTTATTTTCTTGGAGTGCCTTAACTTCAGAGGTGTGCAGTGTGTGAGCTAAGACTATACCAAACCAATTTTGTCAAACTGATAAATTGGTCTAATTTTAGTTCACTTTTTTTTTCTTTTTGGTGTATAAAACCCTTTCTAGTCCTTTTTAAGGCTCTTCAGGCTCTCAATGAATTAACTTTCACCCAAGGAGAGGTCCCTTGTTAATATGATGGGATAAAGTGATTCTTCTTTATCTCAAAAGAGCAGGGAGGAAAGTTCAATTAGTTCACTGTGGTTACTTAAGTGTTTTACTTTAGCTAAGCTAAGTAAAATGTGAACATGATAAATGTGTTCAAATGTTACCTGGGACACTGTGAAATACATATAGCATGAGACCTCACAAAAGTGCCTGATGTCTTGCTGCTGTCTTAACAGTAGAATTAACTCAGTTTTGTGTCTTAATGTCCCTTGTGTGTTGGAGAGTTAATCTACTGGAATGAAAACAGAGCTTGTGTTGAACAGCCTGCTTAGAGCAGTAGTTTTGAAATTTAGCATGATACTCAATTGTGCCAGACGAAATATATTTTAAAGGTGTGCAGTTACAACTGACAGCAGGTCCATCCAAGGGAAGGTAAGACCCACTGGTCTGTGCAGGGATGTAGGATATATCTGGAAGCAAATACAGCTGCTTCCTGAGGGACCTCAGTGGGTGAGGTACAACCCTATCCAAAGACCTGAGACTTCGCAGTTTCAGATTTAGATATCAGATGTTCACAAACCCATCAAGTGCATCTCATTCCAAGTGCCTTTCAGGCTATGATTTTGTCCTTTCATGTTAACTTATAGTGCATTAAGAAATAGCTCTATATAACAGGAAGCAGCCACATGTCTTTTGGACCAAGCAAAAACAGATAAGGGCTTCCTCTTTTGCCAGAAAGCAATCCTGGGATTTCTTAATTCCTTGGCAGAATTTTTTTCTTTGAAATCTGTGACATTTAATGGTTGTGGCACTTCATTTGTCCACAACTTCATTGAAGTTTTCACTGACTGGGAGAGATACAAACTATGAATGAAAAATATTATATGGACCAGTGGACCTATTAATTGTCCTACTGGTCCTGTTAATTTTTTTAAGTTAATCTCCTACACATAACTAATTTTTATTTTTATGGCTTTTTTCAACGTGCTTGAATTCTGTCTTTTTTCCTTGCTTCACAGCAAGCCAAGTGATTTGAAAAATTAGATCTGTGCATTTGCAATTTCACAGTACCTCCTAAATGCTTTCACTCAAATGAGCTGTCTTTCCAGTTCTTCATGCACAGTAAGTTCAGCATTAGTAAAAACTGTTGTCTTGCTCTACTTTTTTAGGTGTAGCAGTTGTGAGTGTGACTGAACAAACCTGTGGGAATGCTGAGGGATAGACCACGGTCCTCAATTAGGAATGGCACAGGGACAAAATTGATTATAACCTGCAGTCATTCCAGGAGGCATTAGACCCATGACTCTGATACCATTTTGTCTGCTTATTCTTAGTCAAGAGAGTGCAGGTCTTTGCTGTCTAAGTGCAAGACATGCTGAACTTCCTGCTGACAGCAGGTTAATTAAAATCCCGGCTCTGTTTGGATATCTCAGATGGTCTTTCTGGCTCCACAGATTAGGTTTTCTTCCCTCTGTCAGGTTTAGGAAAGGTTTCTACTTAGCACATGCTAAAAATCCAGGTGCTACCTTGGAGAGCCCTGAGCCAGTCAGATTTCCACGTGGGAGTAAGTGGGTACTGCACTGAGACCTGACTGCAGGATTTCCATTCTGTACTGGACTCTTGTGGGACTGGGGCAAAATTTGGTTTGTGGAGCAGCTTAAAACTCCTAATTACAAAGAATTACAAAGTATTATGTCATCTCGTGGAAGGTCATATTCAGAAGATTTGGTTGAGTTGCTCTTCACTGGGCTCATCTTTGTTCTCAGCACAGCCAGCCTACTATTGGATTGGGTTTGCTCCAGCTGTAACAGCCCTCTGCTGACTATTCAGTACCTTGATGACTGGCTAATAGAAGGCTGCTTGCACCCAAGGGTACATCTGACTCTGGAATGTTTAAAAAAAACTTCCAGAAACCCCACTTGCCTTCTGGTAGAAAGAAGGATGTCTTGGACACTTTGTATTCCATCTTAAAGCACCTTACTAATTTCTCTCTAGGAGAACAATTGTGTTTTCCTGCTGAGTGTGGAACTCATCACGTGCACTGGACCCCTTCCCAACTAACCCAGATTTGTAGGAGGAGCTCACAGAGTTATTGGTATTTCTGAAAACACTCCTTGTGCGTTAGCATGGATGTAATGTGTATGTCTAATTTGGTTTTGCATATTGGATTAAAATTCATCTTTTACTCTGGACAAGGTGGATGATTTCCCTTGTTCAGCTGGGCTGGATAAAGATGGATGTGAACACTATGGGCCTAATGCTTCTGTTTCCCATTCCTCTGCCTTTCAAAAAAGCTACAAAGGTAGTTTTAATCCTTTCTCTTTGAAAACTAAGTTACAACACTATCCTACTTGAAAATCTGTTTGGATGTGTTCCTTGTACTGGTTTTCATTATGTAAAACCTGTTTTCTCCTGCTTCAGCTACATTTTCTCACTCTCCTTAAGATCAACAATCTGCTTACTTGCAAATATTTGAAACTCTTAAACTATCTCTTGTGCTGGTGTTCCTTTTTCAGACCTCAGCTCCAAAGTTTGTCACAATTTAATTGTGCCACCTTAGCATGGTATAAATAGCCCTTCATTCTTCAATGCTGCATAATGATGGGATGGCATATCACAATACTCCAGTAAGAAGCAACTGAAACAAGCTTAAAACTGTAGGAAAAAATTGTAAGTGAATACAGAAGGAGTAGCTGGAGTTCATATTTGTACAGTTTAATTCGCAAAAAAATGTTCTATATTTAACTGGGATGGTCTATATATTTATGTATGGTAAACATTCATGAGGTTTTTTCCAACAGTCAAGCATCTTACTGTGCCTTTGGAGGGAAAAGCACTCCCAAATCTCTACTACTGACATGCAGTGATTTCTTCCCTCTGCTTAGCTCACAGTGAAAGGTCAGCCGACTAGTCTAAAGGTGATTTTTAGTGTGTGTGATTATATATATATATATATACGTGTTTCCCCCCCTCTCTGGATACATTGTTCAAAGGAACTTCATCTTGCAGCAGTTTGAGTCGAATGTTGGCCTTATTTAAAGGAAGGGCAGGAGCTACCCTGATGATGCATGACAAAGCAGGAACAGCATGACAATATTTAATGGGCTGCAACTCGCAGGCCTGGGCAGAGATTTAACCAATTATCTTTTAGTCTGCAGAGTTTGTATAATGCCTGCGCTGTGCTCATTAGTAGCACGAAAGAGCTTGGGATTGGTAACAGTGTAAAACACCATCCTGGCCTCTTCTGTGGGGGATTTTTGTGGATTGTTGTTTTCCCTAAGGGCTGTGTTAGTGAGCAGTGCTCAGCCAGGGGCACAGAAGGGTGCTGAGGTCAGACATACCTTTCATCTTAGCGCTGGCCAAGCCTCCCAGTTAAGTCAGAGTAGAGACTTTATAGTTTGAGTTTCTCTTTGGGCTGAATTGGGTTATGGCCTTATGTGGAATTCCCTGTAAAGCTTCCTGGATTCCTGCTTTGCACGGGAATGTGTGGCTAAGAGAGAGCTCTTCAAAGCTGCAGTGATTTTGTGACCTCTTTAAATGTTTCATTGTTTGATGACTAAGCTTGCCAGATTTCAGACACTGAGTCAGGGCTTTGTTCTCGGTGACAAGCTTCTTCTCCATAATGAGCTCTTATTGTGCCTTTGGAGAGCCAGAGCTACCTGAGGTGAGGAGAAGAGGATCAGCTGGAACAGCCATTATTCTCACAAAGGGCAAAGCAAGCAGAATACTTCCCCAGAGTGCTGGCAGAGGCTCCGGTGTGCTAATGGCAATTATACCTGTTCTGCAATTTCAGGCTCCCCTCCCCTCACTACTGTCCTGCAGCAGCAAAGTTGTGTGAAGAAGGAATTGAAGCCATGGCTGAGCTTGATGTGTTTATAGCAAATCACCTCTGTCTGAGGAGTGCTAAAAGAGGAAATCAGTCTTGAAGCACAGCTAATAACTATGAGGTGCCACATACAATCAGTAGTTTTCAACAAAATTGGCAAACCAACTAAAATCTGACTGAATTGGCTATAATGTGTTCTGTGGAACAGCACACTGAGGGAAAATGAGATGCATACTCATATTTTGGAAGTGCAAGGGAGCCGTGGTTCCCAAGTAGGAAGCTGATAGCTTTTCCCATAAAAGCACAACCACATCAAGCTCCCACGTTTAATACGCTACGGAGAATCTTCTGACATGTCTTTTATGGCAAACGGATAAGCCAAAAATACATTTCTTGGTTATACGACTGCAATGAAAGATTAAAGCTGGTATTTCTGGGTCTTGCAAACGATATCAAAGTGCATCTTGAAACAGTTTAACAAGGATGTAGTTTATTTAACTGAACATTCTGCTCTAAACATCCCTTACTCTTCAGCTGAATGCAACAGTTTGTAATTCAGTATCCATCTGTCTTGGATGCAATTCTTACTTGAAGCTTTGTGCTTTTAGCTGAAATTACATGTTAATAAGAAAGTGGGAGGGAAAGCTACACAGCTAATATGCTTGGTTAGTTAAGAATCAAGTCACATTTTATTTACTTAAACCCATCTGTGCTTGTTTTGCCAGTAATATATTTGGTCTGCGGCCTGTGGACTATGCAGAAAGTGAAAAGATGAAATCTGTGCTAATGTTACCAGTGAAGAATGAATCATTTTCACTTAACCAGCCCTCTGAGGTAAATGTCTGTGTGGGTTTGTTTTTGTGTTTTGCTTTTTAACAAAAACATGAGTTCTTCCTTTACGTATTGAAGGCTTGGATGTGAGTACAGTACATCACCTGTTTTACAGGGACATTTAAAATAGGTTGGGAAATTGTCTTGGACAGTATTTCTAGGATGTATGTGGAACACTGACAAGCTCTGGAGTTCTGTGTTAGTGCTTTATCTGGGAAAACAAAAGATGTTTCTTGTAATGTGGTTTTATTATAGGAGAATGAGCCTGTGTTATTCCTCAAGTATCACTGCTTGAACTTTGGTATTGATGTTGTTTCCTGCATATCTGAATTTGTTCTACTTACTAAACTGTCTGCAAGCAGCAGCAGTCTTTGTTCCAGGTGCTTTTTGTGTGCCTTTAAAAGGCTGTTCCTCTATCATCCTTTGTCCAGCAATGAAAATACCAGCTCAGCAGTTGAAAATAGCTTTTGGGAGATTGTTTTGGGGTTTTTGTTTTTCTCCTCCTTTGGACAAAGAATTCTCAGGACTTGTGACCAGAATCAGGTACTCAGACCTAACAAGTTACTGCATTATGAAACGCTTGGTGCTTCCTTAATGAATAAGGACTAAGCTGACCTGGCTGATAGAAGCAGCCCATATCTACTCCAGCCTATACAGCCTGCTATGGTCCCTTCTCATTGAGGGCCCAAGATACCCAGTGGCCAAAAGTAATCTGTTGCAGCTAAACCAGGACTAATGTGGCTGTTCCTTCCACCTGTAGCAAAAGTAAGATGTACCTCTTCTGTGCCAAACAAACCATTTTGGTATTTGCATTTGCTTTGGCGTGAGTGTGTGCCAGGGGATGGCTGCTGGCTCACAGGGATGACTTGATCCAGAGCCTGAGGCTGTGGGGTAACTGGATCTCAAAGGTGTGTCTTTGCTATGGAATCTGGAGTATTTAGGGAAATTCAGGAGCTGAAGTATGCTACCCTTGTCAGCATAAAGCTCCTCTTACTTTGCATTAGTACTATCCACATCAAAAACACCCCACTTCAGCATTCATTGCTTAGAGAGCAAAGTATTATGGACTTTTACTAAAAGGAAATGCAGATATTAATTATAAAGGTTACTCAATACTATATCTGTTGTTAATACTTTGCTAAAAGTAGGTGGTTTTACTACTTAATTGGGAAATTTTTTTCTCTTTCAGCACTGCAGTCTGCCAGGCTGTTCACAGTGTTCAGTCAGCTCTATGTGTGTACCCCAGTGTATTTAAAAAGCACCAAAAAGGGCAAGGGAGAAAAAACTGATCCATAAGGTGTTTTGGTACCTTGCATAAGCTAAATGAAGTACCTCTAATGTGAAGCTTTTTTCCTGTGGAGCTGATTTCTTACATGGAGATTTGTTCATGGACTCTGTCCACTAAGCTTACCATGAATTGTGTTTCAAAATGCTTATTCTTGAAAAAGAAAGCTGTCCAATAAGTAAGTTGCTCTCCTTATGTTCACAAATATTCAGCTTATTGAAGAATTTTCTGTTCATGCAGGCACTGAGCTCCAACCAGCCAAGAAATGGACCTCTTGGTATACTGGGGAGCAGTCTTAGTGCGGAGCAACAGAAATTGCTGAACAAATTAGCAACAGTCCTGAAGGCCCAGAGGTGCACTGAATTTAACAGCAGAGGTATGGAGTCTTGTTGAAATGTCTCTGTCCAAATATAAGTAACTACAGTTCTGCAGTTTATCCTTTAAGATACTACCTGCAACAGGGTTTTTTGTCGCTCCTGGGAAGTGCAGTTTCTGAAATCCCTGAATTGTAGCTGTAGTGGAGTGATGGTGTGTTTTGCATGTAAACATATATAAAGATTGTCTGGCTACCAAGGCATGAAGTTTCTGGGGGAGCCAGAGTTTGGCAGTTTATTGTCTGTTACTTAAAATCCCAAAATCTCCTCAGAGACCTCTTCTCTTTACACCTCTTTTACCAACTCTAAGGTCTCTGCTCATGTTAGACATCCTGTAAAGTTCCTACTCCCCAGAAGTGAGCCTTGGGCAGATGGTGCCTTGAGAAAAGAGCATGGCATTGACTAAAAGCTAACGTCTTCTCACATGCTATCTTCCTTCAGACTTTGTTCTTCATTAAATTGGTGAACCCAAATTATGGGGTTTGGTGGAGTTCTTTTCCCCTCTTTGAGGATGGGAACATTATTGTAATCTCTTCTGTTAGCTTTTCTTTGGAGTGCTTGTGAACAAAATGCTAAGGTAATTTCCCCCTACCATCTTTCACTTCTGGATTACTACTCCAGAATTTTAAGTGGAGTTCTGTTAGCTTTGTATTAAAGCAGTGAGATCCCATAGTAAGATTTCTGTCAGAATTTAATATAACTCTAAAAGGATTGAAAAAAAAATTCTATCCTATAAACTAGAGCCTCATCTGAAGATTTAAGTGTTAGTGTATACCTATAAAACCATGAGTTCCTTTTTGCATAGCAAGTGTATGTTGAAACCCACAAAATTTCAAATAGCTCTTCTACTAACTTGGATCATAGTCTCAAAAATCACCTCCTTGTGCTGGAAAGAGTGGCTGATAAATTATTATAGTCTGTTTATTCTTTAAATAATGATTGATCGCTTTTCAACCAGGCACGGTTCTGATTTTTTTGTGCTTTTAGTCTTACTGAGGTAATCTTTCTCCTAGTAACTCATCTTGTTATCCCTGATGTTCCAATGCCAAGTACTGTCAAATGCATGATGGCTGTTCTGACTGGATGTTGGGTCCTCAAGTTTGAATGTAAGTATTAAATATGTGGGGTTCTTTGGGGTTTTTAACCAGAAATTGTAGATGGGATTCCAAGGAAACTTCTTTTTCCAACAACTGCCCTAATACCAATGCTGTCTTAACACAAAGTAAAAGGGATTGTTTTGAAATCCCATGAATGACTAGAATCTTATTTAAATATATTAAATGTAACTACTACTTCCTTGGTAAATGAGTGCATTTCATCGTTAGGTGTGTTGGGTAGGTCATAGTCTAAGTATCAGCAGGGAGCGAATGTCTTCCTTGCTACATTGAGACTGATTTGGAAGATTATGGAAGATATCCTGGGAGAGAAGGAAGGATTTTATTGAATTCTAGGATTTGTTATGAGTGGTTTGCTTTGAAATTGAGAGGAGACTTTGGTTTGCTTGGGATATGTGCTCCAGGCCTGTAGGAAGTAACCTTATGTTTACATACAAGCTGAGATCTATTGAAGGTTGCAACTTCTAATCCAAGTTAGCATGCAAATCATCTTTCATGCAGTCTGTAATTAGTGTTTATACAGAGCATGCTTTTTTTATAAAGCTGTTCTGTGGACTTAGACCCCAAATGTTGATTTTTTATTTATTCTTTCTCATATATTTCTTAGTATCTGCTTTCACAGTAGTTGCAAAACCCATCTTCTTCCCCTTGACCTTTATGGCTAAGTCCCTTTAGCTAATAAGTACACTACAAATGAGTTAATTATCCGTGGAAAGCTTGCAGACAGATTTCATTCCAGTTCTCTACTGTGTGCCTAAACATCAGAACATAAGGATTCTTTAATGGTCTGGATTTTCTGGTCACTAATGTTTATGAAGACCCTGTGCAACGCCTCAGAGAGTGCAAACTAAAGCACAGCATCAGGTTGAGCACTGGACTCAGGGTATTCATTTGGCTTCCAGACAGTTTGTTCTGTGATATTTTTTCTAAGACTGAATACTCTGTTTCTGTGGTGAATTCCTTGGCAGGTTCTTGGCTTCACTCAGCCCAGAAGGTTTGCATACATTCTATCCTATGTGCTGCCTTTATTTTATTTCATCTCCCTGCTAGTCAGATGCTCAGAAAACTTCTGCATGGGAGGGAGATTTCATTAGTGAGACCTGAATTTAAATCTTCATGGAAGAACTTTTATATTTAGAAGTGATTGGAACAGAAAAAAAAAAATAAATAGTCCAGGGGTTATTCAGAGAATATTTTTATGGGTTTTTTTGCAGTTGAATTTTATTTTATGTTGTTGGTACTGATTAGTACAATCCTGACTGCTAATGCTCCCAGCTTAGTAAGCAACATACTACTTAAAAGCGAGTGATTCTCCTCCCTAGTGGGAAATGTTAGCAATAACTCATGGGGTCTGATGCAGCTAAGTGCCTATAATTAACAGCACCACTCCATCTGTTCCCACCAGTCTGTTATCAGTCTTCTTCAGAGTCATTACAAGTTAAAGATTGTTATAACAAATAATGGGACTCCTGCTGATGGAACATTTGTCTAGGAAAAAGAGGTCCTTGCTTTTCTTTTCCATTTCCATTTATCGTGGCTTTTTGACTTCTATTTGGATAAGTTTCCTTAAATGTGATGCAAATAAACTTCCAGAAGTATGTGCATGTTCTGGTTATATAATAAATTTAGGAAGTTGTTTACGGTTCACTGTTCTAAACCATTCACTTAAAGTGAATTTATGTTGAAAAAATTCACTAAAATATTTGAAAAAACAAAGCTCAGTGAGGCACTTAATGAAATGCTGACTGTGCATAAGTGAGTGTTCGAATTTTTTTTACTACAAGGTAAGATGCATTTGACTGTTATCCCTAAAGTTATATTTATAGCCTACACATTATACCACTTCTTAAAAAAACATCACAAGCTTGCAAAACGAGTATTTAATTTGAAAATCTCTTATGAGTTACGTTAACTCTTCTGTTACAGCAGGCTGTGAATCTGTTTCTCTCATAAAAAGCAGTTTCCTTCTCTTGGATGATTCTAGGATACTCCTGTTTCCACGTGTCCGTACACACAGATCCAGCATCCATTAGTATTGGTAGAGAGGTAATGTGGAATTTTCCAGCAGAGATTGAGCTGGGTCTTGGAGAGCCAATATTCAAGTACATATCCTCATTTTTGGGGTTCCCTTTTGTCTTCAGGTGGGAGATTAGGATGAAAGGATGTCACTACTGAGCAATATTAGATCTTCACAGAAGAAAAATTTCATGTTACCAGTTGCTTTTCCAACTTTTCTGTACATAACACACTGTCAGCAGTACATCCACTTCCCAGGCAACACAGAATTGAATTGAGGCAGTGTTGTCACTGTGCTCCTTGCCCTTGGCCATATCTTTCACTGGTTTCATTATTTTATTGCCTTTATTATTTCTGGAATGGTAACAGGGCACGAAGTGGCAAGTCATTATCCTTCTGCAAGTGGGCTGAGACAAAGATTCAAGTATCACTGTATTTCCTCTAAGCTTTATGTGGAGCATAGAACAGTGTAATTAAAACCAGCAGAAGTCTTTAATAGCTTTTCAGCATTTTTTTTTCTTAAAGTTATTGTCATCTGTTAAAGCAGGGAATGAAAAATGATCTTGGTAATGATATGCATTGAAACAAGCTTGTGTCAGTCCTGGCAGTGAAGTGTCTGGCAGAATTCTAAGCATCTGATTGCTCATTCCTTCCTCTGCTTTGCTTACATGGAGCAGCAGCAATGATTCAGCTCTGATCATTATAAGGAGGCAGAAAAAACTGCTTTTCCTGTAAGGACTTGCAACAACAGGGAGTTGACTGGAAGATCTAGGGGACTGCATGACTGACATTTCAAGGTGAAAACAACTTCTGAATTTTCTATGCCCATCCTTATTTAGGCTATTAGAGGAGAGGAGTGCAAAGCATCTTGAGCTGAGTGCTCCTCAGGCTGGACTGTCTCTCTTTCATGCATAAACATCTTTTAAGTAACTGGCTGAATCTCAGCAAAGCCCTCCCTCCTTAAAACACCCAAAACTTTTGATCACTGGAGTTTCATGCTCTTTTTGCACTTGGAAACTTACTTCATCTGCCTCCCACAAAAGGACTCATAGCTCTGAGAGGCTTTAGAACTCTCTAAAGTGCAGGTTCTGGTTGTATTGGGTGTGCAGCTGAAGGCAGTGCATCAAACCAGCAGGGGCTGAACTTCTGCACTCCCACAGTGTCTGCACCTGCTGGAAAGGAGCTCACAGTTTGGCAATGTGAAGCTGCTGGGGTTTGCAGAGGAGAAAATGGGCGTGAGAATATCTTTAATGTGGTGTCTGCAGAGATTGGAAGTGGGTTGGTTTGAAATAAGGTCTAGAAGAAAAGGAAACCGCGGTGTTTCCACTGCTCCCTCTGTTCTGTGTCATCCAGGTATTCGGTTTTTCATATTTGTGGAGTCCTTTGTTCTAGCTCGCTTCTGGCTTGAATAAAACATTCCTTTGTAAGGAAGAGGATGGGAAATACAGCCTCATTCATTAAAAAGCCTGTGATGGGATCCAGAGGATGAGCACTCCTGGTGGAATTTAACCTGACCTTAGGAAGGGCTACCTCCAGTCACTTTGATCACTCTGGGAAACAGCTGTGACCAGTAGGGTTTCTTTCCAAAGAAATTAAGACACCCGGGGCTTCAAGTGAAGGCATGATTTTCATACCACATGCTCCCAGCTTCTGGGAATGTTTCAGAACTTCCTAAGCATCTGTTCCATCGTGTTCAATAAATAGCACCTGGATTAACTTGTAAACTACCATTCTCAAGCAGATTCACTTCAGTCTCTGCAGATCTTGTGTCATTTCCATGTGATGATAAAACAGACTGCTCTTGTTTCACCAATGAGATCTCTACCTCATGCCATGAAAATCTGTGAGTCTGAAGTCACTTTATAAGCATATAAGAGGCAGTATAAAAGTTCTTTCCTGTGCTGTAGCAGAGGCCAATAATGCTGTTTGTGAAAACAAATTGAAGCCAGCCATGCTAAATTCCCCTAAAGCTTTCTCTCACTCCAGATTTCTTCCTTTACTAGGAAGAAAAATCCCACCAAGCTTTACTCAATCTGCATGTAAGTTTTAAAACGCAGTGCAGACAGAGCTAAGGAAGTATCAGTTGCAGTCTCTACTAGATCTTGGATATGTAGTATTTCATCTTCTTTGTTGCGATCATGTATTCCTAAATCACCTTTAGCCATTCTAAGAGATTTTTGGGACTACCCCCTGCTCTTTGCTTTATTAATGCAAATCCAACCCAACTCCACTAAGGCTAATTGAGTTACTGAGAGATACCCCTGGGTATATCTGTGGGTGATTACAACTTGTTCTTGGCAACCGGGTTTTTTTTGTACTTCATTCTCTTCAAATTGTTTTTGCTGATGCAGTTAGTTCCATTACAAACCAATAAGATTTACATGAATAAGGATTAGATGGCTCTGATCTTAAATTTTGCAAATAATGATTTCTTTTGTTTCCAGTACTAGCAGCTGCACTTGTATCAAAGGTCAATTAGAGAGGACACCCTGTTAACCTGCTTGCTCCTTAGAATCTGGAAGGTGAGAAGTCAGGGCAGCTGCTCAGTGAGGTAATAAGGATCAGTGTAAGTAGTGATGCTTTACTGATCTTGTTAATGAGGGGAAAAAAAAATGAGCAGTGCTCTGCTTGCCAAATGTGATGGCACCAAGCTAAACATGGATGCATTAAGCTAAAACTTCTTTCTGCCCTGTTTTCTAGGGACTTTAATGCAGGCTTGGGTTTTGCTAAAATTTGGTGCAAATTACCTCATTTATACCTAAAACTTTGCAAGTGTGAAATCAGCTCTTTAAGAGGCTCTGAAGCTTCTGATGTTCTGTATTTCTAGGGCAGAACTCTGCATGACCCCTGTGCCCATGGGATGTGGCCCCACAATGGTGTTGTGTCAGGCCAGCTTCATTCATCAGTGCTTGCACACTGAACTTGGCACTGCAAGACAGCTCTGGTCCATGAGAATCGAAATGCCACTTGCCTTCATACAAGTCTTGCCCTTTCATGGGTGATTGATCCAACTACTGAGATTAAACTAAAGGGCCATTAACTTGTGGTTGTAATAATCAGCCTCTTCAAGGAAGAGAACATGGATAAACCTGAACAACCTCAAACTGAGATGGTCCACAGCTCTTATTGGCAGTAGTATTAAGGAATAAATCAAGTTTCGCTAGACCCTGTGCAAGTTGAATGGTCTTACTTTAGAACAGAACAGACTAGATTTTTAGTCAGGCTTGCTGGTGAAAAATGCAGACTGCGAATATGTGGAGGAAAAGAACACAACCCTGACCTCTGCCTCCTCCTAAAATTACAGGTGTCTTCTCAAAAGTAAGTTTAGGTTCCCTTCCATTTTCAGAGACCTTCTTTAGGGCTGTCCTTTACCTTCTGAGATTCAGTCCTGTTTTGAACATTTTCTTGCATAAGTACTTAAGGTGTCCATCTCAGTTTCAGAAGGGAGATGGTGTCCTGATCAGTTTTTAAATTAGGATAATAGCAGTTCTTTTTTTCAGTCCATTCATTTGACCAGTGCCTTGGCATCAGGTTCTCACTGGCGGCTTTTCAGTTTAGTGCCAAAGAAAAGAGAGTCTGATCTCAGGACTTTTGGGAGTGAATTAAACATGGCTCCTGTTTGAAATCAAAGGGGGATTTTGACTTCAGTGATGTAAGGTCAAAAGAGCTTCTGGAAAAGTTCCTGTAAAAGTAGCAGACTGATATAGCTGTGAATAAAGGATGGAGTTTTATTTCCCTTTATATGTCCTCTTAGTCAGGATGATACGCGGTCAGGTGAAGAGACCGTTAAAAGGGAACTGTCTTGTTATCCAGCCACTTATACATGTTAGCAGCTTTAAAATTAATAATGCTTATTGAAGGAAAAGACCTGGGCTATACTGAATGGACTCAACTTAGCACTCAGTTTTCACAGAAAATAAAATCCCTAACAGTGGAAAAAAAAGAGGTTGGAAGGGCCTGCAGTGTGCTCTAATCTTCTGTTTGTATCCCTGCTCTCAAGTGTGAAATTGGGATATTATTGTTTTTAGCACAAGATCATCTTGTGGTGGTCATACCATCTCCTGGAAGAATGGTAAAACTTGTGCATTTCTGCGGCTTCCAAATGACACCATAACACAACCAAAGCTGAATATGCTGTCTTTCAGAACCACACTTGGGCTATTGCATCCATTAGGATTCACTGCACCTGAAAATGATAATGGAGATTTAGAGATCTAAAAGCAAGTGGTGGCTTGACACTTAAGTTTTGTGTGGAGAGAGGGAGGAAAAAAGAACAGGTATGTAATCTTTTGTTTAGACAAATGAATAATGAATTAGGTAGAAAAACAGCTTAAGCCCTCTGTGATTTTATCTCAAATACGAGAACAGGGGCATGTTTCCCTTTTGTTTCTTTTTTTTTTTATGATATTTGACTTCTTTAATTCTTTAATATAAACTCTGTAGCATGCAGGAGTTGTTGAAGAGAAAGGAGCCACCTGGCAACAAATCAGTCTGAACAAAATCTGCAGTCAAAGGACATACTGATATCCATCACTTAAATTACATTACTTTGCTTTCCTTCCTCACGTCAGGAATCCTTCCTCCATGGATAGATAATCCTTGACTGTTCACCTTGGTGTTGTAAGCACCTTCCCTGAACACTGGTTGCTACTGCATCAGTTTTTCTGGCCCATGTGTCAGAGCAAGCGTTCCTTCTAGATCTTGTATGAAAAATAAGTTCACTAATTGAAAATGTACTATTTTTCCATCACCAAAAAACTCCAGAGGGTCTGTTTCTCCATGATGTTGTGTGTGTGTAGGCCTAACAGTGTAGCCTCTTTATTTATGTCAAGGGAAAATACCTGGGCACTGTGAATTTATGCTCTTGGCTTTTTATGCTATGTGGAAAACATAGCTTTTGTGTCACAGACCTGGTAAGATGCAGATCTGGCCTGTTTCTAGCTGGGAAAGGAAAGTTAAAATTAATGAGAATGCTGATCATGCAGACACTTGGCTGTTTGCATGTTTCCAGTTTCTCCAGGAAACAGATGTCTGCCTTGCAGTTCTTGTGGGCACAGTGAAAACAGGACACAGGTGGATGAGTCTCTCTTCTGGCCCTGTTGGAGGATTGTAATTACGTGTGACAAGGAACTTTGAGGCTTTCAGGCTCCTTGGAGGACCTGGCAGTGTGAAATGGACTGACGTATGTATGCGAAACAGACCTCACTGATTTTGCATCCAATGACATCAACATTCCACTAACATCAGTCACTTCCCTGACTTCATTTTTTTTTTCAGGCAAGAAGCAGTTCAAAAAGACATTGTAGTCTTTTGTATTCATTCAATCTTTTATTACTTTTGTATCACATTTGCTTCATTTACTGATACTGGCACTGGATGCTCAATTTGTGATGTGCTTATTGTATAAAACATCATCTCTGTAGTAAAAGTCCTTGAAATCGAGCTTTTGATGGTAGATTGAAATAAAGCATGCTCTTAATAAATGGACAGTTCCGTTCTTAAGATTAGATGAGACTTCTTCCTTTATTGTAAGTGGCACCCATTAATATCTGTATTTCCTTGGAGGGAAAGAATATCAGTGTAAGTCAGAGGCACATTGATGCAGGAAGTCTTGTTGAATTGTGGTGATTTAAAATAAATAAATAAAATGTGAAATAGCTTTTAGATTTATTTCTGAGTTATGAGTACTGAAATTAAGTTATCAGTATTCATTGCTGTTATCAATAATGAATATGTAACTTGCCTTTCTGGAAAATCCATGACTAGGTTTGCCCTTCTAGTTCACGTTAATTTTCCTTGAAGGAATGAACAAGTGCAAATAATCAGTCTGATACTTGTACAGGGAGGGAGATATTTGCTGCAGTATTCAGCCAGCTGTAATTTTCTGTAGGGGTTTATCTTTTTTGATATAAGCACATTGAAGGACTCCTACTACCTAAAATGTGAATTCCCATTGCATTTTGTGAGTTTGTATGAACTGACAGCAAATTACTCAGAGTTCCTTTGAAGATTTCTCCAGATTAGATATTCCTATCCATTGGCTACTTACTGCCAAGTGCCTTTGTCAGTGATATTTCTCTTCATAGCCTTGGGCTTTCTTCTTTTTTAGGGTCAACCCCTCCCTCCCCCCCCCCACCATTTCTCTTTTAATTTTGTTTAGTTTATATTTTTTTATACTGTGGGTTTCCTACTATAAGTTGCCTGAATTAGAAACACGGTGCAAGGAGTGAGGTGCTATAAAAGTTTTGCAGCCTTGGCCACATTGTAAATCCTCATGGAAACGTTTTCAAAATCAGCTTTGCAAACTTTTTCCTGGGTAATTCTTATTAATGACTGCAATGTACACGCAGGCAAAATGTTCCATCCTTGAATGGGTGACCACAGCAATTCCTCTCCCCAGAGTGAGGTCAGGCACTACATTTTATGGACGTTAGCAATGCATTACCGTAAGTGCATTCTCCATTGGAAAAAATAACTGGCCTTAAAACAAGGTAGAAACATGTTGACTCTAAAAGACAATCTCATTATGCAGCAGTGCTAACAGAAACGAATGCCACTGTTAAACCCCAGCATAAATCTCCAGTTCGTGCTGATCCTGGAGACCTTGAAATCCCATCTGATTTGTTATTTGAGGCTGTAGCTGCTCAGAAGCAGCTTTGTGCTTGCCTTGTAATTGCTCTTCATCAGGCAATTGTGTCCATTTCATAACTGCCGTGTTGGCTCTGCTTGCTGGCTTTGAGCTTCCCAATGATCTGCAGTTTGACATTTGACATTAAGTGGTTGACCTTTAGAGGGTAAGAGGAAGAGCTAATAATTCCTGGTGTTTATAGCACTGATTTTAATGCCATATTACTTCTCTCCATCTCACTTTGCATCTTCAGGCACTGTTGTAAATTTTTTCGAGTTTTAAAAGCAAATTGCTAAAGCACACAAGCTTTGGTGCTGTGTGAATTTAATGTCTTGCATTATAATAATCTTATCTTAGCACAACTCTTCAGTCCCTAAAATGACATGCAAGCCTCTCTTAAATCCCGAGGTCTCTAATTTTTGCCTCCCTTACTGTGGTTTTTGTAGGGGTACAAGCCTGTCTGCAGAGCTCCGTTCGAGAGCAAGAAGAGAAGTACGAAGTCCGAGGTGGCCCCCAGCGAGGGCGGCTCAACCGGGAGCAGCTGGTGGGTGTTACTGCTCCAGACAGCCTGGATTAATGACCTGGGGCTCGGGCAGCGCTGCCCTTTGCCACACGCAAAGGTGCAGGAGATGTAAAATTTTAATGTGCTCTTGTACAGAAATTTGATTATGTGCAAGGTGATCCAAAGAGCCGTGAACACCCATAAAGCTGTCATTTTTCTCCATTAGTGGAGATGTTGCTGTAACCTTGTCAGGGGAACACTGTATTGCACTCACTGTATTGCACCTGATGGGACAGGAAGTGATGTGCTTTGGCCTTCTCTTCTCAGCTTTAGAACATAGTTCTGAAAGTTGAAAGAAAAATGTTTTTCTTACTATTTGTTTCCATTTAGGGCCACTTTTATATTTAGCCAGGATTCATTCCCGTTTATTTACTAGATTACACTGGAAAATTTATTAACTGCATTGTAACAGCAGCTGTAAATATTCCTAACTCATACTTCAAACCCTGTATTTAAGTAAGTATTTAAACAGAAGCAAGAATTTACCACATAAACAAGCTTTTCTTGGTTGCATACTTATCCTTAGAACCTTGCACGTTAAGTAACTGTTCTAGTTTACCGTGGTGGTTATAATAAATTGTAGGGGTTTTGTATGCTCTGATTTTTCCTTTCCACTTTTTTCCTCTCTGTTCAGTTGTGAAGTCCTGTATTTATGCTTGTTTTTTTTCTTCCACATAGCTGCCTAAGTTGTTTGATGGATGCTACTTCTATTTTTTGGGATCTTTCAAACATCACCAGAAGAGTGATCTGCTGGAGCTGGTGAAAGCAGCGGGAGGCCAGGTCCTGCTGAGGCAGCCCAAACCAGACAGTGACGTGACACAGACCATCAACACAGTGGCCTACCACGCAGAGCCCACCTCTGACCAGAGGCTCTGCACCCAGTATGTCATCTATGACGTGGCTTCCAAGTTCCAGCCAGAGAAGATCCGGCAGGGCAAGGTGTGGATGGCCCCCTCCAGCTGGCTCATAGACTGTGTGATGTCATTTCAGCTCCTGCCTGTGAAGTGAATATCAAATACCAGCATCTCGAGAGCAAGGCTTTAAAATGGGCTGAATCTTGAGCAGCTGGGACACGCTGGCAAACACTGCTCTGATGCTGTGATTTCTGGTTTGGATTCAGGAGAGCTTTGAGCATTTAAGTGAGTTACTAAGATTACTGATATGCTGGAATCAATGAACATACAATGGAAGAGAGGATTGAAAAGTGTGCCTTGGCTTACTTAGTATGCTTTATTTTTGCACTGAACTTAATAAATGCTTAATAAATAATCACTGACATTTTGTAACTGGACTTTTGCAAAATGAAACCTTTTGCTTTCTTGGTTTGAACTAGCCAGTTTTTGTTGTGTTTAACATCCATTTGATGAGGATTTGCTGTATTTATTATGATTTCCCAGGCCAGAATTTGTATTTTTTAAAAAAAGGACTCCATGCATTTGAATCTGTGCAGATGTGTCAGGTGTCACATGACATTTATTATAACTTCTTACAACTGAAATTGGAGTTTTGGAAATTCTTGGCATGGAATAAGTCTTGTAGAAATCAGAGTTAAATTAATGGCCTGAATTCATCTGGAAGTAGACAATTTTGAGAACACTATATTTAAAAATCGTAGTCTTAAAATTTACTTATTTGTAAAAAGATGAGTGCTTTACTCACTTCTGTCCTCATTCATGCTTGTAAACCTGTAACTAGAATTCAGTTCTGAAGGCTTTGAAGCATCAGGTTCCTTATTAAATTATTATAATAAATATTTTTGTAAATTTAGATGCTTGCTCTCATGGCTACTTTAAAGAAAAAAAAAATAGTGATTGCAAACCAATTAGGCTTCACTTTGCACAGTTGCACCTAAACAGCTGGCTACATTGGATCAATATTTGATTATTTCATATTTGTTACAGTATTTCTCATAACGGCTCATAAGTTATTGTCAGAATCTTACTCCCTCACTGTGTTCTTAGGTAATGTTTTGTATCTTAGTTTGTGAATTTGTAATTGAAAAATGGTGTCTTGGAATAATACACAATAATGATGGTTGTGGGATAGAACAGAAGTTTTGTGTGTTTGTGTTTTTATTGTTAGTAATAATGAAACGTCTTTGTGTGCCTTAAGTTGGGAGCATGAGCTTGGCTGCAGAATAAGTGCATATCCCATACATATCTCAACAGGTAAATGGAAGTATTTTTCTGTGAGCTCAGTACAGCTGTGGAGATGTTGTACCACACCCAAGAGCTGCTTTTGCAGAGGAAGAGAGCTGTTTTCTGTAACCATTGCTGCTGGAGGTCCTGTGCCCTGTAGAACTCTTAGAACTGTACACAGCAGTAGAACAGGTACAGTTTACAATAGCATCTGCTGGATTTGAGTAGCTGGAGTATCTTGATCCATCACTTACGCTAGACTGAGTCATTGCTCTTCACTAAATGCTGGGCTCATTAATAAGTGGAACAGCCCCTGGGATTAATGTGGTTTGGGGTTTTGTGCAGATAAACACTGGCAGAGAATGAGGTACCAAGTCGATACTGCACGGACTTGGGCATTTGTCTTAACAGTTAGAGCACATTTTAGCTTGGCATTTCATAGCACATCAATACACCTAATGCAGTGTTCTTTGCAAAAGTAGCAGTGAATCTCTGCAAAATTCTTAAGAATGGAGCTTTTCTGCCCTGTATCAGGAAGAAAATCAACCCATCAGTAATCCTGCTCTATGTCCTAAAGCAGAGGCAGCCCTTTTACAGATTTTAAGAGCCGTTGTTCCTTGGCAGATGCTAAGAAACTGAGTTAGAAAATTGCCATGAATGTTTTGGGGTTTTTTAAGCCATGCTCTGAACCTCGTCTGTGTTCCCTTGAATCCAGTTGTGTTACCAAGCAGCATTTCTCTCCAATCAGATTAAGAATCACTCCATATCATCCTGAGGAGAGATCCTTACCCAAGATTAACTCTGGCCCATCTGCTTCAGGTCTCTGCAGGAATTCAGAGTGTGATCAGCTTACGTAGATGTAGCCTTGAAGAGCCTCACAGTAGACTTTGATGCCAGAGTTACAGCAGGTGCCAAACATTACTGAAGCACTGCAAGTACACAAAACTGAGAGGTCAGTGACACAGACCCTGCTTAATTTGCTCTTGCTTATTGTTGAAAGCAGAGGGATAGCACTTGATGAAAGAGCCTTGTAGTAAGCATAGATCAAGTCCTTTAATCCATTGTATGGATTTTGACTCCTGAAAGCAAGGCTCTAAACTCCTGAGGCATGTGGTAAGGAGTGTGTAGGGATCATTTCTCACCGTCTCTTCTAGTCTAAAACCCAGGGTGCACTAAAGGAAAGTACTAGGAGGCAGGCTGAAAATGGAAAAGGTATTTCAGGAAGTGTGAGAAACTTGTGGCCCTGATGGCCATAGTAGCCTGGCTTAGTCAGAAGCAGTGAGTAGATGAGTTTATCAAAGAAAATCTTTTAAAAGGTAATAAAGAACCTTAGCTGTAACATGAATTTATGTTAGTATTCTCCTACTAACCTGCATGTGCTTAATGTGTGCTGATGATTGGGGCATTTCATAGAAGTATAGAGTGGTTTGGATTGGAAGGGACCTTAAAGGTTATCTAGTGGTCATTACCTCTTGTGAAGAGGTGGAAGTCCAAGACTTGCATTCTGGATCATAGATGATTTTATTGATCTTGATCAGAAATACTGTGAATCACAGAATGGCTTGGGCTGGAAGGGACCCCAAAGCCCATCTCATCCCACCCCCTGCCATGGGCAGGGACACCTTCCCCTCTCCCAGGTTGCTCCAAGCTCTGTCCAGCCTGGCCTTGGACACTTCCAGGGATCCAGGCGCAGCCACAGCTTCTCTGGGCAACCTGTGCCAGGGCCTCACCCCCCTCACAGGGGAGAAGTTCTTCCTCAGCTTAATGATTTTCAAGTATCCTCCCTTGAAAATTACATGTTTCTCATAGTTAATTAGTTCATTTGGGACTCCTGATAACACCTTCAATAGCAGCATCTGGGGTTCAGTGACAACATCAGTTTAACAGCCCTAATAGTTAACAGAAGATAACATTTTTAGTAAATACTTTGAGATCTTTTTGAGTGATGTTTCAGTATTTCTGCAAGTGATTCAGGGAAGCAACAGGCAACCAAGTAGTACCAAGCAGCAGTAGCTGCTTTTCCTCTCAAATTAGAATTGGCATACCTGGAGGTATGTGGAGGTGCTGTGGCTCTGCTGTCTCACAACCCTGTTGTAATGATAGCAAGCATGGGAGTGTCCAAAGGTGCATCTCTCTGGTAAAAAAGATGTCAGCAAATGCTTCACCCAGCTGGCAACTGCAGGACCTTTTTGGGGCTAAAGCCCCTCTCTTCTGCTCTGTCCCAAGCTCTTGAGCTGAGGTTGAACCTGACTAGCTCTGTGGGACCCAACATGGTTGTCCCTGATCAGCCTGGGCAAGGCTCATTTGGAGGAGCGAGTGACCGAAGGGAATTAATTCAAGGAAGGCAATACTTCCAGGCAGGGGATTGAAGCTGGTTCTATTTCCTCTGGAAGTCCAGTGTCTTAAGACCAAACTTACTCTAGAGCAGTTATTTTGTGTGGCAGTCTTCCAGGAGAACTGCATGTCGGCTAATGAAATTCCTGCACGCATTCTGCTCAGGACAAAGCTGTCTGCATGGAAGCTGCAGCCTGGTAAGACTGCACATTGGTGTGGGTTATTTAGAGGAAATGCATAAACACAGGGATCATCTGGTCCCCCTGCCTGTGCTTGCTGTGTCGCTTCCAGCTCCTGTGGGCTGGCTTTGCTGCCAGGGTGGCAGAGAGAAGGGAAACATCAGCTCCTCACTGCCAGCCCTGCAGTGCTGACAGAGCTGCTGGGCAGGAGCTGTTCTGGCCTGGTCTGTCCATTGGCTGAACTGCCAGCAAAGTCTGGGTAGCAGCATCTTGGCATCTTGTTGAGGACAAGTCTGAAACACGGTAGAACAAAGCTTTTCCTTTTTCCTCCTTGGGCTATTTTGTACTTGAGTGCTGGAAGATCACCTGGAAATGGGGTGGATTTGATGCCACATTCTTTGGTATTAATCAATTTGGCCCCATGTCCTTTTTCTGCCTTCACTCCCATAAGCAGTTTGATGGAAAGGTTTGAATCTTTGATATCTATGGGGACTGCTTTGTGTTTAAAGAGCCAAGAAAGCACGCTGAAATACCAGCTTAAAAACTACAGCAAGAGGTCTTTGGATGGCCAGATAGTATTGGCTTGGAAATGGGCAGCAGTGTCTCAATGGAACAAATGAAGATTCAGTTGTTTTTAATAGCAGTGCAGCATGTTCTATCTTTTCAGACTTGTTTGATTTAAATTAACGGTAGTTTAACTAGTGTTAAATTGCCCTTAAAAGCAGAAGAACATTTTGTGTGTAATCAGAAGGAAGAAGGGGAGGAAGCTTCCCCACCTTTATTTATTTTTTTTCCTTTTTTTCCTGTGGAGAAGATGCACTTTGTGTGCTTCAATTTAACTCCTAGCAGGAGGTCTGGTCTAATGAAGCGGCAGAAAGCCGTCAGCTCCCGCTGCGTCTGTGAGACCCTGCTGTCATTCCCCGCTCTGAGGTGCGGAGGCCACGGCGTGGCTGCTGCCCAGGGCTCGTAGTGCAGCAGGGCTCGGCATGTCTGGCTCCAGCGGGTGTGGGGACGAGCTCTGCTCCACAGCTGGGAGGGGTTACAGAGCAGAGCTGCCAGTGGCTGCCTCAGGGTGCCTGCCCTGGGTGTCCAAGGATGTCCCAGAGCGGGGGAGGCTCCTTCCCTGCTGAGCACAGCTGGCAAGCACTGCCTTAGGGTTCTGAGCTCCCCTCGGGGCTATGGCCTGCCCAGTGGCAGCCGCTGCAGCAGTAGCGGCTCTGCCAGCAGAGCAGTGCTGCCATGGGGGCTGCACCAGAGCAGGGCTTCCCTTCACAAGCCCCGCAGCTGAACAGGTACACAGTGACAACAGGGTTAAAATAGGGATTAAAAAATGGAAGGTGAAGCAGCAGCTAAGCTGGCTGTCTTGCTCAGCTTGCTGAACTGATAAAAATTTACTTATTTCTTCAGCTAGTGTGGGGCTGGGTTAATTTCCTGCTAGTTAATTCTCAGAGGAGCCATACTCTTGGGTGGGGGGAGCAGGAGTGAGGCTGTGCTTCTAGGGGCTCAGTTGCAATAGGAAGGCCTCTGAACTGAGGTTTTTGGATTGCCATACACAACTCTGTGCTTCCCAGTCCCATGAGAGGCGTCCCAGTCTCTTTGCAGGGTTTGTGCTGGGTGCTGCTCTCCTCCTGACCAGGGAATGGTTTTTTCCTGCTCTGCTGGAAGTGTCAGCATTGAACAGCTGGTGCCAGGAGAAACCCAGATCAGCTATAGTTTGGGTCTAGCTGGAATTCGTGGTCCAGCAAAATTTAATTCTGCAGCATAAAAGATCTGAAGGAGCATTTTAAAAAATTGTGAGCCTTTTAATTGAATTAAATATTAATATGGATAATGCGATCAATGCTTTATTGATTGCATTAGCCACAATAATGTTTAATTCAATAAGTCTGCAGTGCTGGATCTTTTTCTCCCCTTGTTCAGCAAGGGAATGCCATATGCTCTGCCTGGCTGTGTCCCCCAGGCTTGTTCTTACAGAGCAGGAGATGATAGGATTGGGAGAGGGCAAAGGAGCCAGGCTGTGCTCGGGTTTGAACTCCTTCGTGTGCCCTCAGGTTGGCTGTGTAAAGCCAGGGTCACCTGCATGGCTGGATTCAAACCAGCTGCTCTTAGTGGCATGCATCATTTTTAAATCCCTCTCACAAACAATATTGTTACTAATGCAAATACTGCCCCTGATCCCTGTGTGCTTTGCTTCTGGAGCCCGTGCCCAATGCAATGCTTCATTCCTGCTCTCAGGAGTTGAGTTCCAGCAGCTTGTGTCTGTCAGAATGGGAAGATTTTCTACCCTAAGCTCACTAACGTGCTTCTGAAGAGGTGCCAGGTTCTGTTTTTAAGCCCAGCCAAGCCTGAACAATTTTATTTGTGGTTGTAGGCAGAAGGCTTTTATTAAATTAAAGTCACAGTTTTGTTTAACTGCAAAATTGGAGGCAGATGTTCTCCCCAGCTCAGTCTGCTCACAGTACAAGATTTCTGGTCTCTGGTTCTTTCCTTGCTGTGTACCTGTTGCACAAGCTGTGGTAAAAACATCTGGGAAGGTCCTGGAATAAACATTTGGGGGTTTTCCAGTGATGGCTTTTTGTGGCCTCTTTCAAGAGTGCTGAATGAAAGCGACCCTGAGTCAGTAAGGAGAGATGGAGGAACTGCCTACACAGAATTAGCAAGTGAAGAAATCCTCAAATAAAGGCATTTGAGGCTGTTTTGTCTCTTCATTGGCATGGTCACCCTCACCTCTTCTGTTCCTGCTCTGTGCTGTGTCCAGGCTGCTGCTGGTATTTCTTTCATCTTCAAACAGATGATCTTAAAAAAAGATAATTTTGTTCCCGCTGCAGGAGGGAAATCATTGTTTTGGTGCTGCCCAGGCCAGCACAAGAACTTGGGAAGGAGCTCATGTGTTGCACTGCCCATCAGCATTTGTGTGGCAATGGAAGAGGTTTTATAGAGGGGTTTCAAAGTCCTGCTCTTGGGATGAGCAACAAAATTCCCCTGCTAAAGGGGCAGCTGCAAGCTCACTTTCTGAATCTTCACCTCTCCAGACCCTATTTTGCAGGGTTTCTCTGCCCAAAGCAGATTGGAGAGCTCTCTTTGATTATCTTACAACCACCTTTCCATGGGTCCCTGCTGTGCCCACTTCAGGATTTTAGACTTCCTGCATTACAGCAGTTCCACACTCGGGTTCCCAGGTGTTTCCCTCTAATGCATTTTGCATTAGTAGCTAGTATCGGGAAATCTAGTACTGAAAGGTTAATGTGCATCCATTAGTCCTCTTTCCCCCCTTCTTTATGTGCTAGTAGAAGACAACCAATTTCATTAAATTCATTAGGTCTGGAAAGGGTCTGGAAGCACTTGAAGTTCTGTATGTGCAGAGCTGTGGGGCTATTAATATTGTCCTGTCTAAGCACTGTGGGTAAAGTGGGATTTGCGGCTGTTGAATGATACCTTTCAGGTGTTTTTCAACCTCCACAACCTTAAAAAGAGGTGGGGTTTTTGAGACCTGCTCAGGATTACTTGCTTGGCATCTGCTCTCCTCCTTCTGTGTGCTCTCTCAGCTATGGGCAGGAGGAGGGATGTCAGGGACGTTGGGATGGTTGTGTGGGCAGCTGAGCTGGCTTTGACAGCTGGACTATTCCTCCAGCTGCAGCAAGTGGTTTTCTCCCTCCTCCCCCTGAAGCCAGCATGACAATTTCTGTCCCACTAATTAGAGTGAAGCTGAACCCTGTGAGTAGCTCATTGCTTTCTCTGACCTGCATTTTAGACAAGGTCAAGCTTTTTCAGTGAAAAAAATCTATTACTCTAACGATCCCAAGTGGCAGGTGGGAGGGCTGGAGGGGGGCTGGCTCTTTTGCCTCTTGATGTGTTTATGATTTGAGGAGCTTGCCACATTCTTTAACTGAAACCTTATGTTTTAGCACACCAGATCTCTGAAAGTCAGTAATTTGGGCTGTGATGCTGTAATGCCTCCTGTCTCTGTGTGTATTGGGTGTGCACAGCAAGGCTTTGGGAGCAGAAGAAGCTGCTGGAAGCGCCCCCTGCCCAGGAAGGAGCAGCAGAGACAGCGTGTGATGCACTGACAGCAGCCCCCATTCCCTGGCCCCCTTTGCCACTGGGGGAGAGGAGGTAGACCAAGAAAAAAAAAATCTCTACTGAAGGCTCAGTGACATGAAGATTCTTAGGTGAAATAGGGGCATCCAAAGCAGAGTGCATGAGCAGCTCTGGGCATGGAAGTTAAAACGTAGCAGAATCATGGCCAAAAGAAAAGAAAAAAAATCCCATGGGCTTTAATTTCACTTAATGAGAAACCATTCACAGTGTTCCATTTCTGATCCATATCTTTCCATTCCTATTCTAATGGTAATTACTGTAGCAGTTTATTAACAAAGAAATCATTTGATAGCTTTCACATGATCCCATACTTCAAGTATCTAACAACCTATTGATTCGATAGCGTGGCAGCATTCCTGATTGAGGAGCTGGAGTTTGATTTTTTTTAAACACTTTGATCATCTCACGTGCAAAGGATAATTATTTTTCTGGTTGAAACATGGGCTGGATTGCAGAATGATGGAGTCTGCAGCATGTCCTTGTGTGGGATCCCTGCTGTACCCACAGTCAGAGCAAGCAGTGTCTGTGCTCTTACAGAGGGCTGGATTTCTGATCCCCGAGTTACTGCAATCAGGTGTGCAACACACATGCAGAGAGGTAATTGCAATATTTGTCACTGCTGGCTGTAATTACGCTGCCCAGAGAGCTGTGGATTCCCCATCCACAGAAGTGTCCAGTGCCAGGTTGCATTAGGTTTGGAGCAACCTGGTCTAGGGGACGGTGTCCCTGCCCATGGCAGGGGGTAGAACAAGATGGGCTTTAATGTCCCTTTCAACCCAAAAATTCTATGGTGATTCTTTGATATCTTTATGGAGGGTTTTGTGTTTGCATCTGTATGCCCTGCTTTCCTGGGCCACAGGTGCTGCATGGAACAGGTTTTGCAGTGGCAATGCATTTTGGCAGCCCTCACTCTTGCTTCAGGCTCATTGCACTGCTGGTTGATTCTCCCCCCTCTGCTCTCACTTTCTGGATGGTTCCTCACTTTTTCAAGGTGATTGGGGAGGTTTCCCTGGACAGCAGTTCACACTGGGACAGAAGACCAGGACACTGCAGGAGCTCTTGGAGGGCTGTGCAATTTTTGAGGGGGACGTCTGCCAGAGCACACAAGCCCAGAACCGTGGTCCAGCCCCTCAGAGACAACCAGCAGCCAGTCTGCCACTGTACTGGGATGGCTGGTAAGTGTTTTCACAGGAGTGAAAAATAAGATTGTGTTTCTGGGAGCAGTGTGTGGCATAGGCTTGCTTGTGCACATTGCTGTCATGCTTTATGAGGACTTCTAGCAGTTTTTTCCCAATTTTATTGGAGGCCAACATGGGAATTGTGTTTCTGCTGTTCAGTGGGGAAGCTTGTCTAGAAGAGGCCCAGCTAATTAAGCAGGTAGACTTGGACCAAACTCCTTTTGTCACATCATGAGCCCATCTGACAGGAATGAGGTGAACAAAATGGATGGAAGCAATTTGCAGCAAGTTTTCTCATGCAGGTTTGGAAAGAACAGAAACGTTTGACCTCCATGAGGAGAACCTGCCACCGGTGTCCTCTCAGGGCATTTTATGCACATGACCCGGATGGGTCCCTGAACTGGTTGGTTAATAATTTATATCCTTCTGATACAGCCTGGATTGATCATGCAATGCCCAGGTGACCTTACAACCTGTTGGGAATAAGGTGCTGGGAGAACTTGAATTACATGTTGGTCATTTTCTCATCTCATATATCACAGACTGAAAGCTTTATGATTTCAGAGCTTACTGTATTAATTTTATGCATGAGTGCTTTATTTTTGCCATATGAGATATATCACTGGCTTACTAGAGCAAAATATCATTAGACCTGGAAAAGGATTTGGTCACTTAAACTTTGTCACCAAGGATCATTGCACACAGATTATGTAGGGCTGTACTGTGCCATTTCTCATGTGTTTATTAAGTGATTATAAATATTGAACCGCGTACCTTCAGGGGACACTTGAGATCTGTGACTGCAGTAACATTTCATTTAGAAAGGTGGCACACACACAGTGATTTGTGCCTTGGCAGGGCCCATCCAAGGATTTGCCTGGTGAGAAGGCAGAGGTCTGTTCCACCTTAGGGAGCTCTCTACTGTTTTTAGGGATCAGTCACAGGTTGGACTCGATGGTCTCAGAGGTTTTCTCCAACCAAAATGATTCTGTGATTCTGTTACTGTGCATTTTCTGACATCCTGGTGGCTGGCATCGGGGTCAGGATGCTGAGGCACCCAGGCTCCAGTCCATGCCTGAGCCCTTGAGTTAATCACATCAAAGTATTTCTGCTGCTTTGGCTTCCTCCATCTCAGTTCAGGATGTCAGTCTTGAAAACATCACAAACTTGTCAGAAGTGCTGAGCCTACAGTGTTCATTGTTTCAACAATAATCAATGGGATTTTTTTCTGAACCCATAAAATACAGCAGTTCTCACCCTGAACATTCAAACTACTTCTGCACAAGCCATTTACTGGCATGAGGTGATAGGACAAGGGCTGATGGCTTCAAACTGACAGAGGGCAGGTTTAGATTACACTCAGGAAGAAATTCTTCTCTGGTGAGGCCCTGGCACAGGCTGCCCGGGGCAGCTGTGGCTGCCCCATCCCTGGCTGTGTCCAAGGCCAGGTTGGACAGGGCTTGGAGCAACCTGGGATAGAGGAAGATGTCCCTGCCCATGGCAGGGGGTGGAACGAGATGGGCTTTAAGGTCCCTTCCAAGCCAGGCCATTCCACTTCCCAGAGCCTGAAGCTGTGCAGGACCACATCAGTCCAGCCCAGAGCTCTTCCACTCCTCAATCACCAAGACCAAAGGGCAGAGCCCATCTCCAAACTTTCCTTTCCATCTGCTGCCAAGACTGCCAGCAACCTGATGCCTTGAGTTAGATTTTCCTAAGCGTTCTGTTCTTCATCAGTTACTGCAGCAGTTTTATTTTCCACAAAAAATTAACTTGTAAAGCATCTGCAGGAGGGCTGGCAAAGGCTGGGCCTCTTCTGGAAATGGATGCTTCTTTAGGTCCGTTCTTTTCATGTAAAATTTTATATTAAAATTTATTTTGTATTTCCTGCTGGGCATGTAAAGCACAACCTGGAAATGTAGCTGTTCTCCATTTTCGGATTTCCACTTATAACTGAAGCAACTCAGGGCCACCTTTGATTCAGTGATCCACAGAAGAAAAAACAAACCTGCTATCTGCCTCTTAAAAGTTAATTAATGCTTCCATGATTCACTAATGAAAAAGACCGAGATGAGAAATAGGTGAGCAGTAAAGAGCTGCATAAATTCACCACAAACCTGACAGAAGCCTGCAATTGTGTTCTGAGCCTGAGAACAAGAAGAAATGGGGTTAAAATGATTTGTGACCAGGAGAAGGAAGAATTTCCTTCTGTTACATGACTGCATGTAACTTTTATTAGTTTGATGATGTACGGAGGGACTATTTCTCTTGGAAATGGCATTTTGGTTAACATTTCATTTTCTTCCCCAAAGTTAGCTCTCTTGCAGTGATATGAAACACAGCTCCCTGTGATTTCCTAGCCCCCAATTTTATTAACAGCACTTGTGTCGTTGCAGATGATCTATTTCAGGCCAGGCCATACAGCTCTTGTTTTGCAGGTGAATGAGCCCTCGCCCTTTATCGTGCAGCATTTCCACAGCGGGGCAAGGATGAAAAATTGGTTAATAAAAAATAGCCAGAATAAAACTCATAATAGGTTGCATTGAGAGTTGCATCACTTTTATACCAGCTGCTTCTCTTTAGGAATTTGAGGCTGTTCACTCATTTAATATCACTAAATCGTTCTGGGTTTTGGTGTGATCTGTCCCGAAATTGCATTTCCAGCTATTGTCACTTTGGTATTACTCAGTGCATCCAACTAACACCTGGAAAAGTACCAAGGTCACTTCTGCCTGCAAAAGGCTCAGGTTTCCAGGGTCTGAGAGGTGGTGCAGATTACCTGGCAGTGGATTAAGATACATTTATCACCAAATAGATATGAGAAAATTGGATGGAGAGACCTCTTGCCATGGGAATAATTTCCTGTGGGGAATGGAGCTTTCAAGATCATGCATTGGGAATGGGGAGAGATTCCTGCTGTTGTTCATGCCGGATGTAGCATTTTCTCATGAGGCCAGTTTTTACCCCTGCATCTTCTCCAGGAGCAAGTTCTGGTCCAAATTTCTGTTTGTTTGAAGGGAATGTGGCTCAGTTGTTTTCATATTTCTTTCTTTTCACATTTTCTAACCTGCTCGGTTTCTCTTTTCATAGGAAACTGAAAGGCTGTGGTGCCTCAAGGCTTCCCTCCAGCACTGTTGCCCACTGGTGGCCCCTGCACGTGGAGGTAGCAGAATCTTTGCTGTGTGTTATGTTCTACAGGTGCTTTTATTCTCAAAAAAGTGTTTTTAGTCCCAAAAGTTAAGGCCAAATGCGCTGGTTGGGTAACACTACTTGAAGAGTGTGTCTGACAAAATGACAGAACAAGTCTGTGGTGTGGGTGGATTCCTCAAAGCCTCTCTGTGCCCTGCTCAAGGTTAGAGGTGCAAGGGGCCAAGCCTGGGCAGTGACACTTCCCTTGCTGGGGTAACTCCTTCAGAGGATGCTTCAGTGGTCAGGAATTCAGGTATGCATCCACCTAAACCTCTATTTCTACACTGACCTAACCTGCAGGATCTTGTCTCACATTCAGGAATTTCTTATTTCCGCTCTTAACATGATTTCACAGAAAAAAATTCCCGTATTTCTGCTAGAAGGCATCACACCCACGGGCAGCAGACAAACACTGGGGGAGTTTTGGCCTAGGAAACGATGGCTTTGGTTTGTGATCCACTTGCTCAAATACAGAAGGATGCAGAGAGACTGCAAATGGTGCTTTGGTCCCCACGCTCCAGCTGGATGGAGACCAGCCTTGGGTCTTGTCAGAAGCACCCAAGGAGAACAGACAGGGAAACCCCATGGTCTCATGGCACTTGTGCCATGATTTTAAGGATTGTCTTTCCCTAAGTGCCTCCTGCTCCCTTGCCTGAGGCACCTGCGCCGCCTTCCATTTATTGTTTTTCACGCTGCTGACAAAAGCAGTGGGATTTAGGATGTTTTTTAAGAGGGCTTTACTATCCCATGGAGCCTCACAGCATGGTGACATGCACACCTCATTATCCAGGCACGTCTCGGTTTGCCTTCCTTTGACTGGCAGGGCAGGGAGGGGCAGTGCTGCTCTTTGTTTGGAAATGCAATTAGCCCGAGTGTGCAGGCTCCCGGCCAGCCGGGAGGGTAACCTTGAATCCAGGGAAAGTTTGGGGAAATTTAAAGCCATCTGCAGCTCCAATGGGTCCCCACACACCCCTTTGGCTCGCAGTTTCTATTCATGCCAATAAAGTGCGAGAAGATCTGCAATACAATGGGAAATTGCTTCTTTGGGTATCACAGTATCTTGACTTAGAAGTGCTTTAACCTTGGCCTCATGCTTCCTGCGGGGCCTGTTTGCTGTGCTGCAGGAGTGCCGACACCAGCCAGGAACATATAGGATTTTCCATCTGAGTAAAATTGAACTCGAAACCTTTACCATCCACTCGATGCCAGACATGCTCTACCTGCATTAACTTGAGCTTAATAGACTGCAAAACGAGCCCTTCAGTGTGTATGGGAGTGGATTATTTGCAGGAGAGCAACTTCCTCACATTTTATCTCTTCCCTTTCCCAAAGCTTTTGTCCTTTGGAAAAAAAAAAAGACAAAGGCAAATACAGCCAAATTACAGGAAGAGAGTTGGGCCCTAAGGAAGTCCAGAAAACTGTTTGGGCAAGGCAGAGGGTGCATCCAAGTCAGGTGAGTAACAAAAAGAGCAATGACCACTTCTCCCAGTCTCTTAAACCAAACTGGTGTTCAGTAGCCAAGTTCTTGGTGGCAGTATTGGGGATGGTACAAATCCTCCAGGCCCCACTTTTCAGTACGCCAGCTGAACTCACCCTGGCTTTATTGCAGCCTTTACCAAAGTCCTCCAGGGTAGGACCTGAGGCTGCAATAGACAGAGCCTGCTGGTGGTGGGATGCTGCTGTCTGCAGTCTCCACTCATCATCTCACCTTGTGGTACAAGGGTTTACCTTGGTTTTACCCTGGGGAGGGTCCATTTATACTGCATATAAGGAAGATGGTTTTTGCAATGAGGGTGGTGAGGCCCTGGCACAGGTTGCCCAGAGAGGTGGAGGCTGCCCTGTCCCTGGAAACATTCAAGGCCAGGTTGGATGGAGCTCTGAGCACTTTGGTCTAATGGAAAGTGTCCCTGCTCATTTCAGGGGGGTTGGATTAGATGGACTTTAAAGGTCCCTTCCGACCCGAACTATTCTGGGAGTCCATGGTCATTACATTGTTTGAAAGGACTATGTAAAGCCTCGTGAGCCCCCTTTTTCTCCTGCTTCCTTGGAGTTTTGCCTTTCAAATTCACAAGATTTTTTTCCCCAAACTCGCTAGGCTTGGATTTGGCTGTTTCTCCAACCACAGAGCTGAGCTGCTGCTGGAATACCTGAAGAGACAATCCCTATGGGTAACAGGATAATCCCTATGCATAACCAGGAGGGAGAGTGAGCTGGTGGTTTCTCTTCAAGCTTTCATGGGTTATCACTGTCAGGAGAACAGCAGCATGGAACATTGTGTGTGTTTAATGACCAAAAGTACCTTCACTGTGTCCTTCCCAGTGCCAGATGCCTAAGAGTTTAAATGAGGATCTTTAATAGTGGCATTAATTATTACTGAAATCCTGCTTTGTCCCACTGAAACAAGTCCAATAGCTCACACTTGCTGTTCCTCTCTCCCCATCCTTTCCCCAGATCACTATCTCCTGTATCTGATGCCAGCACCAGAAAGGCTCCTTCCACCTGGCTGGTTGGGCCACGAGCATGGGGTGATGTGCAGAAAAGGTCAGGCACAGGTCCCAGCTCCAGGGCTGCTCCATGAGCTGAGGATGGGAAAGGCTGCTTTGGGAAGGATGCCCTGAAACTGTCAGAGAGTGTCACTTGGTGCTACCATACCCACACTCTTCCCTTCTTTTTTGGGAAGCCCAGTGCCAAGAAAATACCAGCTCACAGCTCCCAGGGATGCAGATAAGTAATTGAAATAATTAATTAATTAAATGCAGACATCTCTTCCCTGTGAGGGAGGTGAGGCCCTGGCACAGGTTGCCCAGAGAAGCTGTGGCTGCCCCTGGATCCCTGGAAGTGTCCAAGGCCAGGCTGGACAGGGCTTGGAGCAGCCTGGTCTGGTGGAAGGTGTCCCTGCACATGGCAGGGGGTGGAATGGGATGATTTCTAAAGTTCCTTCCAACCTACACCATTTCCTGATTCTGTGAAATAGTGGCCCCAGGGGAGCCAGCTCAGCCAGAGGCCAGGAACTCCTGAGAAAGGAGAGGCTTCGTCTGTCTCTTGAGCAGCCACGGATAAGACCCAGCTGCCTGCCCAAAAGAGGAGGCTGTCTCTGCAGATGGGTGCAACCATCACCTGTCCTGTCCCCAGGGATGAGACCAGTCAGTGCTGGAAGGGACACTGTCTCGTTCTGTGCCATCCCAAAGGAGCCTGGCTTAGCTTTCTTGCTGGGTTTTTTGTTTTTTTGGGTTTTTTTGGTTTTTTTTCCAATTTCCTAGTGCATAATTATCCCTTTGTCTGTGTGGGGCTGAGTGGGGGCATGAACTGGCATCTTCTGAGAGCAGAGCTCTTTTACGTACTGGAGTTAGTCATGGTAAAAAGATACTTTCTCTTAAAAAAAAAGGAAGTATATCTGCAAATATAGATAAATCCATTTGGTATATTAGATGGACCTTAAGAGGTTCCAATCGAATCCATGGTATGATCCTAAATATATAAATACAGGCACTTCCTTTCCATGCCTTCAGTCCCCTGTGTTTTGAAAGCTAAGCTTCCACACCACAAGGAAGGTAGATTCTTGATAAATTTTTCATTTTCTCTATTGACTTGCTTTGCAAACCCATGTCCTTTTGCTGTGTAAAGGGCATTCATTTGCCATACATCCACATGGGCCCTCTTTCCCCTTTAACAACCACCAAAGAGAAACACTTTATTGCTCTTGCTGTGCTGGAATCCCGGAATTTGCTCTTTGCTTTTACCTCTAGCAGAGCTGTGGCTGGGTAGGGGTTGCTGCAGTGGATGTGGCATCCAGGGGATGGTCACCGGGGCACTCAGCTCACTATTGCCACTGAAGACATTATCTGCTGCAGCCTCAGGAGCACTGGTAGGATGCAGAGAACCCAAAGTTCAGGATTTTCCCAGTCTTAGCCTGGTTTGGAGTGTGCTTTGCAGCTCCCTGGGGGAGAAAGACATTGCCCTGCTGTGCTCCGGAGCTGAGTCAGTCCCCCTGGGGTGTGCAGGAAATAATTCTGTAATTATAAAACAATCTTCACTAATGGCATATTAATGAGGACAGGGAAAGGTGATGCTCCTGCATGGGCTTTCCCACTGCTAGGAGGAGGAGGGAGCTGTACACAGCTGCTGCATTTGGGGGGCAAAAATGGCATCACATCAGTGAGGCTTGGGTGTAAGAACCCCATGAGGAAGGACTTTTTCTGACTCTGTTTCTTCTGCAAAATTCACTGTTGCCCCTGCTGAAGGTGTTGCCTCTGAGCTGTCCCCTCTCTGGCCTGCTCTTTTGCTCCAGTTCGAGTCCTTTTGGCTCCCTTTTCTAGCCACATCTCCTAGGCTGTCCCATTTCTGTCTCCCCTCATTTTTCCAACCCATCAACTCTACCTTCCCCTACTTTCTGCCCTACCAAGCCCCTCTTCTCTACCCCTCAGCATCTTCCCTCACCTTTATCCACCTCCTCTTCTCCATCTCCCACAAATACCTGTTGTATTTTCAGGAGTGCCAGCTGGGGGGCACGGGGAGGACGGTGCCTATGGAGGAGGTTGTGCTCCCCCATCTGATAACATATGTATCAGGCACCTTTCCCTTCAGCTGGCAGCCTCTGGAAGCCCAAGATGAACCTTTCAACAAGATTAAAGAGATGGTATTAATTGCTATCGATCATGGGTCAACAAATTAAATTGCATCTGCAACTGCATCTCTGAAAGGTCTAAATGAGAAGAGTAGTTAATGGGTCTGGCTGGCCCAGAGCTGTGATTAATTAAAGGCAGAAATGAACTACAACATTTAAAAAATAAAAAAAAAAAAGGAGATTGGGATGAGGATGAAATTCTGTAGGGTATTTGGAGAGCACATGATGGGATTTCAGTTCTGGATCCAGCCTGGCCTGAGAGAGGCTGATGGGAAGCAGAGCTGGTGGCAATGATTTTTGGGGCTACTGGCACCCCCAGTGCTGTGGAAACACTGCCCACCTATGACTGGCAACTCTTCCACATAAACAGTGGAAGTTTTCCTAGAAAAATGATCTGTGCCTTCACTTCTCCCTTTGGTCCCAGACCGTGTCCCACTGACGCCTTGGTGCTTGGGGAGAGCTCTGGGATCCCTCAGTGAGACTGTGTCTGACACTGCTGGGTTTGGGGGAATCAGACCCCTTCTACAGTCTGAGCCACGGAGACCTTGCAGACACATCCCTGGTGGCATCTGCAGGGCTTTCCCTCACATGACCCAGAGCCTGCACCAGCTCCCCGTGCAGGGTCCTTGGGGTCAAGGGGTCCCCCTCCATCAGCCTCTTTTTCCATTTGTTTTTAGATATGGTACCCTGAAAGACTGAAGGGCAAACACCCGAGCATTCCCATGTTCCTTAGCCATCCCACTGCTCTTCCCATGCCAATCCAGCACCACAGCATCCCAGTGGCAGCTGGGAGAAAAGTATTCCTGGGTGGGAATAAGGGCGCTACTGTGACTCCTTGGGAAATAACGAAGTAGCACAGCATGGAATGGAGATGGTGCTTAATTAATAACAAAGAAAATAATAATATGTAGCATGTATAGTGCTGTACTTGTTCCAAGCACTGTACAAACATTAACTACAGTAATTAAGCTGTAATTAATTAGAGTAACTACTAATCAGTGTAAATAATGATGCATCTGGAGGTATCAAATGGAGTTTGTGAACTGAAAGCAAATTTCCATGTTCAGGAAATGGCATCAAATATAAAATGGCAGCAGTAAAAGGCAAAAGCAGATGGAGGTTAAAGCAAGAGCCTGGGAGCCGTGTCGGTCCATGGCAGCTCCCCAAACGGGAATCCTTGTCTGGCACAGCAAAGCTGGTGAACTGAGTTACTGCTGAGACCCGCCCTGAGCAACCCATCCCATCCATGGCATTCTCGTGGCCACTTCCAGGTTCCCAGCCTGCTCTTCCCACCCCAGCTGCACTCACTAACACTGTGAAGAGACAGGGACTGGAGCAAAGGATGAGATGAGGAATTCAGAGCTTGAGGGGTTGATGATCAGCAGAGTAAAATACACCACAAATATATAATTCTGGGGTTTTTTTGCTGGTTCACACACTTTATATTTAACAAAATAATTTTTTAATAATATAGTCATTTACACATCAAATATTGTTTCTAGGACCCCTCCCTCCCATTTTTACAGATTTTTTTTTCTCACTAGTTTCAGGCACACTATTGTTTGAAAGTTTTGAAACTGGATAGTCATTGACAGGCAACAGCTTACGAAGAAATGTGGCAATGACTTCTCTAATGGTACCAGCTCGGCCTGCAGGGAGCCAATGCTCAGCCACAGGACAGCAGTTGCTGTGCTAAGTGCTCCTCCCACCCCTGCCCTCCAGGAAAACACCAAAACGGGGAAGAAAAAAAGTATAAAGGTGACGGTGTGTATAGACCGAGGCCGATGTGCTGATCTGCTTCGGTGAGGATGCTGTGGGGAGGATTTGCTGCCATCGCTGTCGGAAGCAGGTGCTAGACTGGAGTCTGAACAAAATAAGCACCACCACCCTCATGGCCTTGACCAAAAAGCAGGGAACCAAGCGTGGACAGTGATGGGAAAGGCCCCTGTGCTTGCCTGGGCAGGCAGGGCGGGGAGAGGACATTGGTGGCTTCTCTTTCACAGTATCGCTTGGAAGCAGCAGCCTGAGAAAGCAGGAGGTGCCAGTGCTGGAAAGCCCGAGGGGGACCCTTGGCTGCTGGGGGCCCAAGGGGACCTCTGCTCCTGGCAGCAGGCACAGAGAGCAGCTGCTTTCAAGAGAGCCCTCACCAGGAGCCAGCCCAGCCCAGCCGCACCTGGGCTGCTGCATCCCCGGCAGTGAGGATGCTCCCAGGGACAGCCAGGGCAGCTCCCTCCCGCTGCAGCAAAGGGTCTTACCTGCCAGCTGAGCCGGTTTAGTGCTGCCACAGCCATGGGACATTCCTGGAAACCTCCAGAGTGGGGTGATCCCGTATTTTAATTGTGACCTGCTGTCACTGAAGGCAGTGAAACACTGCCCTTGGCTCCAGCAAGAGCAGCCTTGGGATGGGACAAGGCAGGTGAACAAATGCTCAGCCCAAGAACCAGGAACAGGTGGGGCCCTCTTCCCTCTGCTCCACCACTGCTGCCCCAGCCAGGAATCACACACAGACAAGCCAGGTAAGATGCTGCTTTCATGGAGCACCTTCTGGTTGGCTGCCCCAGCCTGCCCATGCAGCTGCTGTGGGCTCTGCTCCCATCAAGGTCACGGTGACTGTGTAGGTGTCTTCAACTTTATTGTCCCCACTCAGTGGAGAAAGTGTAACACAGATACAGCTTTGTGTCTTGGCCGTCCGGTCTATACCTGTGCATCTACCTCGGTCCTGCTGCAGGTTACATTCCAGTTGGGTTTTTTTTTAACCCCCCATCCCTTTCAATTTCTACCTCCCTCCTTAGTGCCACCTGCGCTTACAGACACAATAAAAATGCTCCATCTATTGCTCCACTCATAGCTGTATTGTCCTGATGATCCCAGCTTAGGAAGAGGCTTGGGAAAAAAAAAATCACAATAGCAAAAAACCCTCAAATAAATAAATGTGAAACCCCCCACGATCCGCACTGTAGAAGGTGAGAGCGGTGGATCGATCGGCGCCTTGGAGGCACTGCCAGGCCAGGAGCGTGCACACGGGCTGTGCCTGCTGTCCTCCCCCAGCCCCAGCGTCACCAAGCACGGGGGGCGATGACAGCAGCAGGGCAGGCACCTGGACACCGGGTACAGAGTGAGACAAGAGGGAGAGGAGCTGCAGGGGGCACGGGGAGACCCTTCCCCGCAGGGACCGATCTCTGCTTGTGTGGCACCCTCACAGGGCTTGCTGGTGACCCTGCTGCAGCTGGAGGGAGGTCGGACACGTGGGCAGCATTGAAGCCGTTCCTTCATCACCATCATCACCATCACCATGAGCAGGTTGTTGGCCGGGGGTGCTGCTACAGAGCCTGCTTGCCCTGGCACTCGCGCTTGGAGCACTGCGCCGGCTTCCACCAGTCCCCGTTGTGGCAGTGGCAGATGTTGCAGTCGTCCACCTTCACCTCAATGCCCGCGGGAATTATCGTGGTGCCCGCAAAGCAGTTGGGACCTGCAGAAACACAGCGGGGTGACAGGATGAATACTCTGTGCTTGGACTGGGGCAGCAGCTCTACTCTAAGCCTGGGACAGGCAGGCACCGAGTGCCAGCCCCTTGCTGAGCTTTGGCCATGCCACCACCGCTGCCGAAATTTGCAGCAATGCTCCCACCATGCTTAGTGCCGAGCCTTGGACCCACAGCAATCCCTTCTCTCATTTGTTGGTTGGCCTCAGGCGCTAAAGGGAAAAAAAAGGCCTTGCAACTTTCCTCTCTGTTTTTGCACCCAGCCCCTAGAACAAATGGCATTTGCACTCATCTTCTTCTACTTGGTTGACCACTAATTTAATACCTCTTTCTCCTTAAATTTTGGCTGCAAGATGGACAAGACCATGAGGACAAGCATGAGGACACAGCCCAGCCTTCAATGCTCCAGCCTGGTGAGCCTGCAGGGAGCTGCAGGGACCAGAGCCAATTCACCCCCTTGGGCCATTGGCTGCCATGCTCCAACAGCAGGTAACGCTGAGGACCCCCACCAGCTTGGAGCTATTAACCATAAATTACTTAAGTAAGCTTTCTGATAAAAGCTGGGTTTTTTTTCCTCAAAGATAATTCCTTTAACCTGCTTATTATTGCTTTGGGTCCTTTTTTTTTTCTTTGGGCTTCTTTATTACACAATATCAAAGCTGAGCAGCAAGTCAGGATCTTATTTCCCAGTCACAGAATGGTTGGGTTGGAAGGAAGGGATCTTAAAGCCCTTTCCTCCTCCTCATAAAAGCCCCGCAAATATCCACTGCCCATCTGTCCCTCTGCAAGCTCTCTCCTCCTTCCCCTCCTACTCCTTCACCGCTTAGTGCCAGGAATTAATGTCAGAGCCAGCAGCACACACAAAAAATTCAAGGCAGTTGCATTGGTGGCATTGGGGAAGCATAAAGACATTTGAAAAATGTTTCGTGACTCAAGTGCTGCTCTGAAATGTCACCCCTTGGTTGGCCAACAGTTTTAATCTATGCCTCCAGTGCATGAGGTGCATTCCAAAGGTGAGAGTGTGCACAGACATGGAATTATGGGCAAGTTGTTCCTTAAGTCTCAGGCTTAAGGCCATTTGAAAGTGAAAGAGGGTTCCTACGAGGCTGGAAACAGGCTGAGTTGTAGCCTGCCCAATGCCAGGGTCCCACGTTTTGTAGTCTCAGAGAGCTATTTATGAGTGCCCTGACTTTAGTAAGATGCTCCTCAGGAGCCTTTGTTGAACAGGCCACGAGTTTGGCAAGGCTGGGTTTAACCAGACAATTCGGGTGCCTGAGTGTTACTTGTATTTAAACACCCTCCCACCTTCATTAAAGGCCCCTTCAAACGTGGCTCTACAGCAACATTCCACATCCATCTTCATGAGGCCACGACAGAAGGGCCTGAGAAAGATGCCTTGGATGGCTCCTGTGCAGAATTTGGGGTGGCAGGGTGTACCCCAGGGCTGCTGCCTCCTTCCATGGGCAGCACCTGGGAAGGCAGGCTGCAGCACTAGGAAGGTCTGTGCCGCTCAATGCTGCCTCCTCCCTGGCCCAGCCAGCACATGAATTCCATCAGAATTCCAGGAAGAAGCAGGCTTTTACTCCAGACAAGGAGATTCAGCTGCAGTTGTTGAGCCAGAGCACAGGTGACACAGGGCTGGTGGCAGTGGAGGAGCCTTGAGAGTGGGGATGTTTTAAGGCTGCTTTGAGCTGGGCTTTGGACAAGCTCCAAAGAGCCCCTCCAACCTCAGCCATTCCAAACTGCAAAGAACTTTAAACCCAGGAGCTACCAGCCAAGAGCATGAAGAGAACAGCCAAACTCTGCATATGCACACATGGTATCTGTTTTTCCTTGCAGGCACGAGGTTAAAGAAATCATGACCTGTTCTGGCATGAGCTGAAGATTTCCCAAGCTGATGTCTGTCTGGAAGACACCATCCTGGCTGGAAAGGCTGTGATCCCAACTGTGCTTTGTGTCTGGCACTGAAGTTGTCACACTTTTGAGAGTCTTTGAGTGCCTGTGCTGGCTGTGCCACTGCCTGTGCTCGTCACCACTGGTTTAATTCTCTGTTTCCTGGAGCCCGGTGGGTGGGGTATGTTATGACCCAGTGTAGGTGTTGCTCTCAGGTCATCTGCTGCTGTTAAATGCCCAGGGTTCAAATGCCATGGAAATTCCCATAACTGCAGCTAGCTGTATTTGAAGTTGAAATAAATACCTGGGAAGGCACATTAATGGGATGCTCCGACTGCCTGCCAACGTCAGGGATGCCCAGGGTGGGCAGCCTCCACACAACAGCCTGCCCTGCACTCCCAAAGCAAAAAAACCCCCTTTCCATTGTAATATAAATAAAAAAGCTTCCTCTGGAGATTAGGGTGGCAAGGAGAGGGGAAGATTATCTTCCCTCTTGTTGCCCTGCCTGTTAAGCACCACATTTGAGAGGCCAGTGCTGCCTCGACACCCACACACCTCTCCAGACACAGTTTTCTCCGGATTTACAGCACTGCCAGCCCATTCTGGGGGCTGAGAACAGGTGGGAGGCTGGCAGTGATGGAGCCAGCAGGTTTGCTCACTCACAGGTGAGTCAACTTTGCCTCCCAGACAGGGTTTGGGGATCCAACACCTCCCTCATGGGATTTTGGAACCCCAGTGTGCAGGGATTATGGTCAGCCATGGGTGATGGAGTTGGGACTGGCTGATGGGGTGCTGCCAACGGGGCAAAAGCTTTTTTTTCCTTCATCCTGCTTATCTGTCCATTCCTTGGCTGCCCTTCCTCCTCCCAGCAGCCCCAGGTCTCTTCTCCCTCCTGAGCTTCCCCAGGGAGTCATATGGAAATAAAACAATCAGTAAATACCTCTCATTAATGTCCCTGTGCCAGGACAGGGAGAAGCAGAAAGCAGATGAAAAGAGGGGATGGATGAGGGGATGTGCTAAAAACATCACCTGTGCCTCTGAGGTCCCCGTTGGGGAAGGGATCCCTTTTTCTGGGGACAGCAGCACAGCAGTGTCCCTGCCCTGGCCAAGGACACAGGGCAACTCTGCAAATCTGCAATCAAACACTAATGATCTGCCCCTCTATAATTAAACACTAATGATCTGCCCCTCTGATCCCTGCTGAGTCTGGAAGACCTGGCAAGCACCTCTGTGTCTAACAGAAAACCCTTGGGATACTGCCACTGCCCCAAAGGGGCTGGGCAAGGAAAAGGGGGAAAATGAGAGCTATTTGGGATAAATCACAGGGACGGCCAGACCAGCCCTCGCTGGAGCAGCACCGACCATTGCTGGGCTGGCCACGGTCACCTGGGCACACCCAAGGAAGGAGCTGTAGTCAGAGGCAGAACTGAGGGGAAAATCACAGCAATTTGGTTGGTTTTATTTCTTCTTGGCTTTTAGCAAAATGGAGGAAAACATGGCTTGGGGCTCAACTGACATCTGCCCTCCTGTGGGATGTTCTGCCTCTCTCCTGTCAGACTTAAGGACTTTTAATTTGGGCCAACACTGCCACTGCTCTGGACCTTTTCTATCCCAGCACTCTCTCAAAATAGCCCCCTTTGCATTGCCTGAGTGAAATGGTTTCTTTTGCTCATCACAGTGAGCTGGATGGAGCTTTACTGCATCCTCTCTCTCCCACTGCTATCCCCATCCCTATAGAAACATGGATTTCTAATGGAAGGCAAAATTTCCACACCACATTTGTGACCATTCAACTTCAATTCCCCTTGCCTGAAATCCAGTTTTCCAGCACAATCACTATTGGCTAGCCTCTGCCCCCACCTCATTTTTTTCCCCATTTCAACTTCTCCCACCTTCAAACTGGAAAACTGGATCTTGTTTGTCCAAACTGGGATGCAGCGAGCATCGCAGCTGTGGCAGAGGCACGAGAGGCACTCAGAGAGGAACCCTGCATTGCTGGGATTTAGGTGAAAATATGCCCCAGCCAAGTGGCATTTTCTGGCAAGAGTCACCAGGGAGTTTTCCAGAAACTTTGGGATTTATAGAGCTGGCAGCTACTGGTGGAGATAACCTCCAGCACTTGGGGATCTGCGTGGCTGAGCCAGGGCCTTGGAGGGGCTGCATCCCCTAAAGCCACAGCCAGAGCCCACAGCAAGAAACCAAGTCTTATTTTTTTGCTCTGCAGCAGAGCTAAACAGACTCTTTTAAATTCTCTAATATTCTTTTTCCCTGAGGGGCTCAGGGAAGAAGCCTGAGCTTTTCCCACCGCGGCTGCTTGGAGGAACCGGATGAGACCAGAGTCTGCCAAATCAATGCCAAAACAAACCCCCAAAGAATGACACAGAACAGCAGTGTGGAGTTTTTTAATTATTCAAAGGAAGACACGGCTCAGAAGCATTTGATGACATGTCAAGTGCATCAGGTTACTTATGATAATAGCAGCAGGAACAAGAAACTGCTTTGGGCAAGGGCTGTCGTCCTGCTTTTGGTAAAAGCATCTTAAACCGCGACTGTGATGATAACAGGACACTAATCACCCTTTTTCCTTGCTCAGGGAGACTGATGGGAGAAGTTTGCTGCTCCCACAGACAGTGTAATTGTGAGATTTGCTTTGCTTAACATAGTTAATACTCATAAAAGCCTGCAGCACTCCAGGCTGTTTGCTAGAACAGCTGTGAAGATTTTTATGGAGATATATTAGGGACATTCAGATGCTAGTTTGATGGGAGAGATGTAAAAAAATCATATTTTGTTTGTTGTTTGGGGAGAATGATGGAAAATTCTGCAACCATCCGCTGAAGATCAGGTACTTGGGTGATGCCCCTGCTCCACTGCCCCCCTGTTCTGGAGGGAATTCGGGGGTCAGGCTGTCTCCAACACCATGAGCTGATGCCTTGGAGCCACTTGGTGCCGAACAGCAGCATCCCCCCAGCTCCCTGTGACTCCTCAGATGGGTTTTACTGAGCTCAGCAGCTCTGCCCATGGCTTTCAGCAGCTCTGAATTCAGCTTTGTGTGTGCAGAGAAGCAATAAAAGGAAATCAAATGTTAATCAAACAGCAAGCACAGATCACTTCAGGCCAACTGTGATATTCAGATCTGCCCTGAATAGCGTCTTGCCCCAGACAAAGCTCATCATCTCCACCAGAACTTCTCATTGTGCTGCCTCTGATTTCAGCAAGAGTGGTAGTTTCCCCTCCGTTAAAAATGTCTCCTGCCACTTCTTCGAGAGCCTCCCCATCCCTTTAGGAAATACTACAGCTCACTCCAGGAGAATGTAGCTTGTTCAGTCAATGGATTCCATCAAGGAGAGAGGTGCTGATGGCTACGCTTATCTGCCTAGTTAAGACAGCTGCTAAACAGCAACTCAATTCAGCAGCCATCCTTCACGCTCCAAAGTGGTGTGCCCCACAATTAAAGTTGCAAGGGATAAGTGGAAAACTGGTGTTTCCTGACAGTATTTAGGAATGGATACATCCTGAAACATCCCCCTGGATGCTCACTCAGCTGAATGAGGCTCGATGACTTTGCTTTTGGAGCTTGACCATGAACACAACTTGGCGTGGGGGTTTTCTGCTGGCAGTGTGTGTTGGCCTGGGGGAGGTGCTTCTACTGAGCACAGCCAAGTGTCTTCCCAGTGGGAAGGCACAAAAGAGGCCCCTCCCAGGCTTCACATCACCATCCCACACCGCGAGCCACGCAATCTCCACCACTGGTGTCTAGTGCTGAAACAGCCCCTTGCAAAGCAGCAACCAAACGAGGATGGGATTTGGAATCCGCACAAGGATGCTCGTGAATCCCCAATTGAAAAAGAGGAAAAACACAGCAGAATCCCCAGGCTCTGTCACAGAGACAAGAAATTGCCTGTTGCCTGCATCTTGGGACTTCTTCCATGTCCAGGTTGAACTCTCTGCTCAGAAGGGAAGGAAACCCAGCGTCTTGTTTTTAATGATGGCCTCTGTTTCTGGAGGTTAACACTGCTCCTCTGCTGATCCTGCAGGATCTTTTCAAATGTTCATTTAGCTCTGCCAATGATATTTATGTGATCACTTCAGATTGCAAGAAAAGAGCTCAATTTGTGGCTTTAATGAACGAGTTGAGGACAAGAAGTCTTGTTTTCACTGCCTGGCATGGAGAGGGCCAGCCCCCCTCTCTCTGGGAGAAGGAGGAGGCAGTGGGCAAAACTGGAGGTGAAACATAAAGAACTCAGCTGGTGATGCTGAGCTTTGCCTTGCTGAAAATTAAATTTGGCAACGCTCTGCAGGGGCAGCTGAAAACCCCACCCAAAGAAAAGGACCCTTGGGCTTTACTGTGTTAGAAAGAGGCCAGAGCTGGAGATCCTGGCTCGGAGCACGGCTGGAGCCTGAGGGTGCACTGGAAATGGGGCTGCCCTGACCCCCGGATGTGGGGCGGTGAGTTCACACCCTGGTGATGCCCAGTGCTGGTCCCTGTCTGCCACTTCTCAGTGGTGGCAGGAGGGACAGCACTGTGCTGTGGCTCTGCTGCTCCCTGCTCCCTGCTCCTGCAGTGGCTGTCCATGTCCTCCAGTCTCCCGAGGACAAAGCTCCTCCCAGTACAAATACCAGGGGAAAAGAACCCTCTGGACTCCCAAGTCCATCGCCATGCAAACACCCAACCTGCCCAGAGACTACTGAAGGGCTGGAAATGGCACTGCTTCAGGTCAGGGTCCCCATGCCAATCACCAGCAAGTCTGGAAGCCCCTTCTCAAGCTGCTCAGCCTCTTAAGGCTCTCCTGTGATGCAGAGGCTGCATCAATGCATCATCTGCCCCCTCAATAAAATGTGGATGCTGCTCCATTTCCAGGAGGGACTAGGAACTGAATTTACCAACCCATGCCAGCCCAAGTGCCACAAATTAAACCTCCCTCCAGCAGGCCAGTGGTGGCTCCAGCAGCCTTCCAACCCCCTGCTGTTCAAAAGCTCAGGAATTGCTCTCCTCCCTTTTTTTGGATTGTTGTTGATATTTTAAAATACCAAAAGGAAGTCTTGCCCTCTGTCAGTTTAATACCATTTCTCCTTGTCCTTTCAGTCTGTGGCTCCCAGCTGTGCTAACAAGTGTCTCCTCTTCGAGGTGATCCCAAGATGGAAGGTTCACTCTTCCTTTGCCACCTTGTCTAGCCACCCATGGAGAGATGGCACCTCCAATAAATGCCCTCAGTTTCACTTTATTCTGTAAAATGTTGCAAAATCAGAGCCTCTTCTCTTTTCATTTGTGGACAAATCCTGCTGGCCCTGGCTAACAGCTCCTGGAGTCATCTGGTGGTACCTTCTAGACATCCATGAGCTTTCAATCATGCACACCGCTGCCCCGAAGAATTACTCTCCTCTGAAGCTCATCTGCAGCTCTTTTCCATCCTTTCTGCATTTTTCACTGCTCACAAGACAGCATTAACAGCCCTTCTCGAGTACTGCCTATTTACAGGAGAGATTTTTCCAGCCATAATTCACATTACTGGGTGCCTGAAGATGCCTAAAAGTTATTTAATCTCTGCATAAAAAAAATACATAAATGCAGAATCCTTGTCCAAATTAAATCCAAGTTGCTCACTCCAAGCCAGCCCTCCATCATTAGAAAGAATGCATTAAAAAGGTGAGGGGGAGGTGAAAAGCTCAGTTCAGGACAATGGGAGCAGTTCCACTGATTTCTGCCAGTGATGCAGCAGCACAATAAAGGAATTACAACACACCTGCAGCTCGCACCCAGCCAGTGGGACAGGGATCTCCTGGTGGCCTCACATCCCCTCCTGGCTCTCCTCACTCCAAGATGGTCACATCATCCAGGCTTTGCTCAGACGATCCCAAGTATCTGCTGCCTTGGAGTCTAATGAATGCAGGGGCTCCACTCAAGTTCCCTAAACTCTGAGCTGGCACCCAGTGACAGAGACTGATTTAGGCCTCACTACTTTGCACCGCAGTTAGAAAAATACTGATGGCTCGTTATCTGTCTTAATCAGCAGCAGCAAACAAATGAGGGACAGGGAGACATCCAGAAGGGAATACACCGCATTACTCCTCCTTATTGATAGCACAGTTACTTAATTTGATGTGGAGACATAACTTCAGGCATCACTAAATACTGAAGCAGGGATGTCTTGGTGCAGGGAAGATCTATGGGTGCAATTTCAAAGCCGTCTGTTTGGGAGCGGTGACGTCCATGGGTGCCGATACCGATCGGAGCTCCACGGACAGGCCGGACACCGTCCCTCACCAAGACAAATGATGGACGTGGCCCTTCCACAGCCAAAATGTACCAGATGGAAATTACAGCCCCACTTTTCATCCTCTGTGCTTGTGGGATGAGCGGGACTACAGGGGACCAAGCCCAGGGTTGAGCACAGAGTCCCAGAATGGTTTGGGTTGGAAGGGACCTTAAAGCTCATCCAGCTCCACCCTCTGCCATAGACAGGGACACCTTCTGCTGGACCAGGTTGCTCCAAGCCTTGTCCAACCTGACCTTGGACACTTCCAGCGATGGAGCAGCCACAGCTTCCGATGTCTGATGGCTTCTGGATGGTCGTGTCCAACCTGCCCTTCCCTGGGCACTGCCCGTGCCAGGGCATCGGAGCTCTGGATGGGACCTTTGGCATGGCTCACTCGGGGAGAGCAGCATGGAGATGGTGGAGCAAAGCTCACAATCTGGGCACACTACAGAAACATGTACATTTCCCACTGCTTTAGATGATGGTATCTGCCTCCCCACATGGACACCTCCCCCAGTCCTGTGCACCCAGCCCCTCTGCTTCTGATCCCAAGTGCACCAAAATCAAAGCTGGGAGCATATCCAAGTGCACTCTAAGCTCCCTGCAAAACCTCTAGCCCCAGTTTGCCCATTTTACCAGGATTCTAACCCATTTGTGGGTTATGGACTGTTGGCCAGCAGGGTTAGGCATTGCTGCAGTGCAAATTAATAGGTATCAAATTCATAACCCTTTATTCACTCTGCTGACTCAAACACCCGAATGGGGGCAGACTTGAAGTGAAACCAAGGAGGTTTCACCTGGCTGGAGTAGCCAGCACATGGATCAGCTCCCAGACAGCAGAAGAGCAACTCCCAGTGCTTCAGACTCAGCTGTAAATCCAGGGCTTTCCCCCCTCCTTTTAGTGTAAAATGCAGGTTGGCATTTTCAAAGTCACCTATGGGATTTACATACCAAATTCCTCTTCATTTTAAAGGGTCTTCATTTTTAAAAGGATCTGTGTGTGCAAATACCTTGATCAGCACTGGAAAGTTTAGCATATGGTAAAAAAAAATGCAAAGGCAAAGGGCCCAGCATTGCACAGGCAGGAATTGTGCATCCAAAGCAGGGTTTCTGAATCAGATTTTACTGTGCACACTCTGGGCTGGAGAAGGAAATCAGTAACACCTCAAAGCCAGCAGTAACCATCTATTAAGGGAGAAATGTGTGTTTCAACATTTACCTGAGCAAACAAACAGGATTAGCTCTTAAAAGTCTTTTTGCCAACAGCATAAAGCTTTGGGAGAACACCATAGATTTTTTAACAAAAAATACATGTAGGTTGTAATTGTGGGCATTGAAAGCTACTCTGAGGTAATTTTAACCTTTCAGATAAGTAAGAGGCTTTCAAAAAGTTGTCTAAATAGATATTTCCCAAAATGAATTCCAACAGTGCTGAAGGCAAATTAATTATTTTAATGGTGCAAACATGGCAAGTAATGTGAGGTGTTTCTTTTTGAGCTGGTATCAAACAGATTGATTTAAAATAAATCAGTTAATAAAGCTACCATTCAACTACTGCATCAGCTAACAACGTTACCAGTAAAATCAACAACCAAAGGGAGGAAAAGTTGGACTTTCCAGAGACTAAACCTTCAAGTGAAAAAAAAAAATTTACAATAGAAATGCAAGTATAATGTGCTGTTGTGTTTGTGCTGCCTTCACCTCGCTGGCTCAGGTCCCAAGTGCAGCCATGGAACAACACATGCCAGGGGACAGGCTCAGTCCTGGTGACTGTGCCCTTGTGGCCAGGATTTCCCAAGAAAGGAACTGGGATGCTGAGCAGCAGACTCATGCAGGGACTTGGCTGGGTGTTGGCCCTGCAGTGGTCTGGGCACCTCCCAGGGACACTGGGGCACTGTCGGGGAGCTGCAGCTCCCACAGGCAGCCACAGCTCCTGGTCCATGCAGGTGTGGGAGGACACCCTGATCTAGGGAAGTAAGGGCCCAAACAGCCCCTGGATGCCAAAGCAGCAGGCCTGTGTCCCTGCCCAGGTATCCCCATACAAAGACAAAGGTTAACAACAAAAGAATAACAAACAGGACTTTTTCTCTGGATCTTGTGAGCTTTTAGCCAACTTTTTCGCCTCTTGGTTGCGCTTCGTGTGAAAATATAATGATTTTTATGGCCCACTTTAACATTTTTATGTCTTTTTTTCTTCAGAAAAAAACCCCTACATTTGGTGTAAGAATTAAAACAGTATTTCATGCTTAACTGCAATCACAGATGATGTATGGAAGAGAGCTGGCTGCATGTCAACTCAATATAAAGCCAGAATTGAATCTAACTTGGTCACTACAGCTGTGCGATGTTTTATGGGGTAAGGGTTTTTTTCAGATCAGTCATAAATGAAATGGAAACTGTGACTGGGCTCATTTTGTACCAAACAGGAGCAAAAAAATGTAGGGAAGAACCAGGATTGCTGCACATTTGTCTGAGTTGTTCCTTTAGAGGTGGAGTGTGCTGCAAACCCAACCCAGCGCCGGACGATGCTGCAGTGGCAGTCGGTGCTGTTGGCACAAAGCCCCTACCAAGGGAACAGCTGTTCCCTGAGCTGTGGGAACCACATGCTTGGGATGAACCTCCAGCTCCTGTCTGGAAAACAGCTTCACTGCAGTCCAGATCCCTGTGGGATGGGGTCAGTTGATGGAAAAATGCCCTCAGGCCTTTCTGCTATCATGGCATGAATGTGATGCTTTGAGGGCATCAGCACGGTCCCACTTGTGTTTCCCACCTGGTGACAGATTTTTCTGATCACAGCTTTGAATGTGGGATTGTGTTAGAAATGGGATTTCAAAGCAAAGATAAAACTTTCCACATAAGGAAGGAGTTGCTGTGGAAATCGTTTCTTTCTACTCTGCTCTTGGCTTGTCTTTGAGTTGTTGGTTTTCTGCTGCTGACTTTGAGCAGAACCCATCTCCTGCTGCCTTTACCACCATTCCCATCTCCCTGGCCTCCACAGTCTCCACCACTATTCCCATCCTCCTGGACTATGTGATGAGGGACACAGAAATGATGCCCATGGGCAGGTAAGACCCAAGTGAAAGGGGAATTCAATGTTAAAAGTCTAAGTCAGTCAGCAAAGGTTCCCCTTCCAGTCAAAGGATGGATCTTCTGGAAGGTGTTTAACAGTTTCAGCCTTTGGATTTGCCTGTTTTCATCCCTGTAAATTTAGATTGGGCTCCAGTGGCAAAAATCCCATTTCTATGCAGATCCATACAAATGATTGATTACCTGTAGAAAGGGAATAACCACAATGGCAGAAACAGAACTTCTTTGTTTATTTGGGGAATTTGCTTACCTGCCTGTGGCACAGAAAAGGAAAATCAGGAAAACATCTTCCCTGACCCCACCCCAACCATTACGCCTGGTGTTGGAGAGACAGCACATGGCACTGCTGTGCCAAAATCTACATCTCCTGAGGAAACAGCAGGAAGAGGATGGAAGGGGCAGGGCAGGATGGGTGGATGGATCTTGAGGACACACTTGGGGAGAGCAAATCACTGCAAGGACGGGCACACCTTGGTCTGATGGACAGAAGAGACAAGCAGAGGTTGGTGCTTCTGGAATAAACAGGCTCCTGAACACTTCTGCTGGGACCTATCCTGATTTCTCCAGCAGCTGCAGAAGCAGCTGTAATCCATGTTTTGTCCCAGGTTTTGCTCTTCCCATTCCACTACCTCAATTTAACAGTATCCATGGCATTTCCAGGATGCTTTCAGATGGTGCCATGCAAAGAGTCTGGCTGGTTATAGAAATAAAATGGGAGGTGCTGGTTTTGCATGGGAACAGTTGCATTTAATGAAATCATCCAATGGGAAAAGGATGGTGCTTTCCTGTGCTAATAATTCTGGGTGTCACCACAAAAGGCATAACCACAGTGCCCGTGGGCTTTATACTCTGGCAGATGTGATATTGTGCTGATGTGCTGGGACAGGACAGTTATTTTGTGAGGTAACAACTGGGAATGATGAAAGGCTGGGGAAAAATTATGGTAGATATACATGGTTCTGCATGCCTCCTGCCCAGACTTTGCAAATGCTTTGTCACCCCTCACTCTGCAGTCTGTTTTTATTACTTAATTCCTGGATGAAACTCTTGCTCACCCTCTGGTCTCAGACCACAGGATCTGAAGGGCTCACAACTGGTTATCCTCCCACATTCCCCTGGGCAAACTGAGGCATGGAGGCAGTGGGGACTTGTGAGGGGGTGCAGGTTATTCAAATTAAACTCAGCAGAAAACTGTATTTAACATGCAGCAACAGGAAGGTTTGAGGCTGCAAACTGCTTCTCAAGTGTGATGGGAACTGCTTTACACCTTATTGGCAGAGGAAAGGAACGGTGGGACAAAGTGGCAAAGTGATGGACAATAACTTCCAAAAATTCCCCATTTCTGAGTGTTCTCAACACTCTTCAGCTGGTATTCCCTGCTTTGTTTTTCCTGCCTTCATTTTGTGCTTTAGAATTTTTTTTTTAAAGCCAGAATGAGGATTTAGACATTAGAACAGCTACTGACCTGATACGAGTTAATGATTTTATAAAACCCCTAAAAAATGCTTTACTTTAAAAGATTGATGTTTCTTATTGTATTTTTTCAATGCCAATTAATTACTTAATTCATTAGCAATGTAACACAAGAATAGTCTTTGAAAATCTGCTGCTTTGTGTGATGCCTTTAATTATGGATAATTAAATACTGTGGAAGGACCTGATTATACCTCTGAGCATTTTCTAATCTGGAAAATGAAACACACTCCTGTACTCCTGCACACATAAAACAAAAGCTGAGCTCAAGAGCCACAGGAAGTAAGGAAAAATGGGAAAACAAACACCCCCAAAAGCCAGAACCACCCCAAACCCTGCAGCTAAAGGAGGATGGGAATACCTGGGGAGGCTCAAAGGCTTTGTGCAAGCCCTGACATGGGGTTGGACCCAGACCCTGCCTTGCTGGGGATACGAGGGGGAATCCAAGTGTGCTCAACATGGAGCTGCTGCAGCCAGCAAGCAAACAAGGGCCCAGTGAACAGAACTCCCTGTTAACCCTTCCTAAAGCTGGGAACAGATTTCCAGATGGTCCCTTGTACGTCAGGCAGCAATAGCCAAAACTGCCGAAAAGAGCAAAGCACTCTCCAAACATAATAACAGCTGACTTTGGAAGAGGAAAACCTGACAATGGCAGAAGTTACGCTGTTGGTTTCCTTCTGTCTCAGAGTTTTAGCCCCAGAAGAAAGCCTGGGAAATGCTTGTTTTGAAGACAGAATTGCCCCAGTGCCTCTGACTCTTATTTTGCATCCTTCTTCCCTGGGCCATGAAGTGATTGCCAAACTCAGGGAATAAACTCTCTTGTCTTAATTTATTTCTCAGCAGGCAAATTCTGGGAGAAATATTAGGACAGGTCTTGTGAAACATTAGGGGCAGGATGACACAGGGGGACAAATACATGTCTGGCATAGATTGGAGACACTAAAAGAAGGAAAATGTCACCCCTAACACGTGGGCTGCCTGCCTGCCTTAAGTCAAAGCAGCAACGTGGCACGTTGCTACTGCATCCCTGCCCATGGCAGGGGCTGGAACTGGATGATCTTTAAGGTCCCTTCCAACCTAAACGGCTCTGTGATGATTTGTGGGGGCTGATGTCCAGGTGTGGGATGTTGCCCTGCCCCAGAGATCCCCTCCTGGGGTGCACTGCCAAAATCCTCTACACAGCAGCTGATTTCAGCTGAGAAATGCAGAAACTCAGCCGCCGTGGGGTGAAATGCACCAGGAGACACTGCAGCACATGGGACATGTAGCTGGGATGCGGTGCCCATGGCATTTTTCAGGATTCCTACTTGATGCTGCCAGGTGCCAGGCCTGCCAGAAGGGCCAGACCCACTGCTGCTTCCACCTCACCAGCTGGGGAAGTTTGTGACACGATGAGTTTATGTGGGGGATTTTATTTAATTTTTTCTGCCCAAAAATTAGTGGAAAGCGAAAAATCAATGACGCCTTGCTGACCCCCATGGCCACGACCTCTTAAGGGACACAGTGATGAGAACCATTGGGCTGGCACCATCTTGCAGCCAGCATTCAACGAGCCCATACAATCCCTGGGTTACTGCAGCCTTCCCTGTGCCAGCACTTCTGTACCAGAGCACGTTGTGTCCAGAAGGCCCAAACCTCAGTCAGGAGAACGAAATGCACACATTTCCTTGATGCACTTTGAGCCTCACCTCCACATCTGGCAAATCCTATTCCAGCAAGGAAAAGCTTTCACACGGGGCTTTGGAACGCTGGTGCATCCATGGGTGGAAGAGCCCAGGCTGTCCCAGGCAGTCTGACGGTGCCTGTCAGCATCCCACGCGAACCTGCCAAGCACCGCCACTGCCACTGCTCTTAATCAGCTGGTGCTCCCCTCTCCTCTGCGGCTACTTTAACCCTCGGTTAGAAGAGGAGCTTGGGCACAGGAACCCAAGAGGGAGACCACAGGCAGCACTTCCCTGAGATGGAGAAAACAAGTGGAGGAGAAGGGGCAGTGCAAACTACAAAAACACTATTGCACGGAACGCCCTGGGTGGTTTTGGCTGGGGGCTTGTAATGCCTTCCGTGGAGGCCACTCCCCTTGCAGCAGCTCTCCTCCAGCCTTTAAACCCGTAGATACAAATTAGGCTAAATCTGTAAAGAAAAGTAGCCACCTTTATTTCCGGGGTTGACCCAACTGGGAAACCCAAATAAGCATTTGGGCAGGGGTGTCTCTCAAGTCTGGGTGAAACTATCCAAGAAGGGGCTTATACAGGCACAGGAACTGGCCGTGATTCTTCTGCATGAGAAACCTTTCCTGTCAAGTTGTTAGGATGAATGAGAGAGGGGGCAAATCCTCAGCTGCACACCAAGCATGGATGTTTCCCTTGGAGCAAGGCAG
>VZRO01001319.1:819220-849016 GCA_013397915.1 Daphoenositta chrysoptera
ATGACGCGGCCGCGCTCAGCGATCGCCCTCATGCGGGAGGAGCCCTTCGGACGCCAGCGCGGGCGGGATGAGTCACGGAGCAGCGAGCGAGGCTGGGCCGGGACCAAACCCGGCCGTGGCTCAGCCTCAGGAAATCGGAGCTTCTGGCACACGGGACTGGCTCGGCACGGACGCGCTGAGCCCGAGCGGCTGACGGGGATCGGTCACTGCCGGGGTGTTGTAGCCCTTTCTGTACGTGAGGAGAGCTTCCAGGGATGGGGCAGCCACAGCTTCTCCCGGCGGTCTGTGCCAGGGCCTCCGCACCCTCACAGGGAAGAATTTCTTCCTAATGTCCTGTCAGTTTGAAGCCGTTCCCCCTTGTCCTGTCACTCCAGTCTCTTGTAAATAGTCCCTTTCCATTTTTCTTGTCAGCCTCCGTCAATCCTGGACCTGGTTACTTACCCAGGTGAGAGGGAGAGCCAAGCAGGAAGGACATTTCCCATCACAGTCAGAACTATTTCTCCTATTCCTCTCCCACTCACATGGGGAGGGAAAGTCAAAGGCGTGAACACTTTCTGCTTTTAGTAAAAATCAGAGCAGGCTGTCTGAAATAATTAATAGGGCAAAAATCCCCTTTGTTTCTGTCTTCCCCACTGAAATATTCCAAAGTATAAAATAAAGATCTACATCTAAAACCATGTCCATCCCCCCCTTTTACCCTCACAGATTGGAGAGATTTTTTGTTTTGAAAGCATTAAATGGGGCATCTCAACACTTCCAGTTTTTTCCCAACCCTTTTAAACGTACAAACAGCGAGTTTTCTGTAATTGGCCTTTTTCCCAGGGAGGTTTCAGTGAGTCAGCATTTTCCGACCAACATAATCCCATCTTCTTCAAATACTTTCAGGCTGCTGCAGTGAAAAAAGTCTGAACTTTGCCAGGCTGGGGAGAACTTTGTGTGCTCATCTTCACACAGACCCACGGCTCTCAACAGATCCCTGGGCAGGACATCAGCACTTCCCTTTTTGGTGCATCAGCTCCTGCTCCATTTATTCCAAGAAACTGCTTCCCTACCAGCACTACCTGGCACAGAACATTTGTAACTGGGACAAATTGTGGCTTATTTGATGTAAAATGAGTTACACCAGTTTGCACCCATCCTGGTACTGGTCTGTAACTACTCCTTTTTCTTTGAACTCCTCAGTGAATTCCTTGAGGGGATTATGATTTCAGAAGCAGGTCCAAGTGGAAAATGGACATACTGGAGTTCACCTTCCATTACAAAGTACCAGTAGGGTCCCATGGTCAACTCCTCTGCCCAGCCTCTTTCCTTGAGCTGCACCGACACAGCCAGAGCTGCAAAGAACTGTCCCAGGCCAACCCCACCAGCCACAGCCAAGAAAGCAACATCCTCTCGTTCCCAGCAGGCTTTTAATTTGCTCATGACCACGTCTAAGCTCTTCAGCCTTGGGCAGCAATTCAGATCAACACTGCAGAAGGGTTTTTGAAACACGCACAAGGAGAGCAAGAAAGGAACCCCTGCAGCAGCCAAGCTCTTTGCAGCCTGTGCTGAAAGATGGAGCCAAGGGAAGCCTCGTGCTGCAGGAGCAGTGCCCTGGTGCTGGGCCTGGTGACCTGCACGGGGAGCTGAAAGCCACCAGAACATGAAGGGAGGCAGCTGAGAGTGACGGGGTGGGCCAAAGGGGTGGGAGGAAATGGATGCTGATGTTTGTGGACAAAAGAGCACCTTGCACAACAGGGAGTTATGTGATGGCTGGCACTGTCCCAGCCTCTCCCCATTCTACACGAACCTCCCCCAGGCAGCACAGCTCCACCACTGCCACCCACCATCGATGTCCTTGCACCCTCACCTGGTACTGCACCAGATTGCGGGTCCCTCTGGCAAACGGCTCCACCAACACTGCACTTATTTTTGTTCTGCCCAGGGGATGCACTTCACCAGCAAATCAGGGAGAGAGATGAAGAAAACACACCTTCAACCCACTTTTTAGTCTCTCCAGCCAAAGTGATGTGTGAGTTGGCAAGTGACAGGCTGGGGTTGTGTATGGCCACACACTAACACCCAGGCTGAGATTACTGCCCTGCTGTCCTTCACAGAGCTGTGCCTGTGTGGGAGGGACAGAAGGCTGCCCTGAAATGCAGCACCCTGCCAAAGGAGAGGGGAGGGAGATGTAGGAAAGGTGGAGGGAAGGAAAGGAGGCAGGAGGAGAAAACTTCTAAGCGCCTTTCTTAATTCTAAGTGTTCTGAGACTTGCTTAGCTCTAATCTTTAATTCATATTTTCATTACAGTCTCTTTGCTCTATAAAGTCTGTATTTCATGTAAAAGGAGCAGCTCAAACATAAATTATTTGACATAAGTCAACCCCTTGTTAAAGTCCTCTACTCTATATATGTTGTAGGCTCCAATAAAGAAGCATTAAACATTCATTAAATTAGAAATACATGAAGACAGCGTCTGCCCCTCTTCTCATACAGATATGCTTCCCAATCACAACCTTCTAGAGCAGCCAAAGCAAACCCTCTCTAATCCTTTCAGAAACCCTGACCATGCAAAACACCCCTGCCTCCTGCATGTGTCTTTGGGCCACCCAGAGGTATCAGCAGGTCAGATCTGCAGCTGGAGTAAATCACAGTGAAACAATGCTGTGTGTTACACCAAGTGACACCGGCACAGGATTTGGCTTCAGGCTTCTCTTGCAGCAAAATGGTTTTCAGCAATGTCACTGGATCATAATGTCACTTTTGGTAGTTTAAAGTCACACCAAGAATCAGGTGGGGAACAGCAACACGATGCCTGCTTTAATTTCAGCACTGCCCAGGCTCCTTGCATTCTGCAAAGGAACCTGGCTTCCCAACCCGAATCTAGGAACTCTTCCCCTACAAAAGACCCCTAACCCGCCCCTTCTCTACAAGATACTGTCATGGTGATAGTGAATCTTGAACTTCCACTCTCACAGGCCAGTGCACACAAACTTCAGCAACATTTCCCCAAGGGGAAACAATCACTATGAGCAAAAGCTTCTCCATAAATATTTCTGAGTTTGAAGAGTAATGCAGACCAGGTAACATGCTTCCCACATATCTGAGAACTGTGGCCTCTGAAAGAGAGCTTTGGAGCTGGTCCCCTCCCACAAATGGCTTCTCACAAGCCTCCCTGACCCTTCTCTTCAGGGTGCCTGTAACATTCATTTGAACTCTACTTCATTTGAAGCACGGAAGCATGGTTAGGACCTGGAGTACAAATTCAGGGTAGCAGCTTTCAGCTCCTGCCTGGCCTTCAGCAGTCAGGCAGAGCCTTTTCCTGCCACGTTTAATTTGTGAATTATCCCTTTCTTGCTTGCTGGGCAGAGGCAGAACGCACAGAGGCTTGGGAAGCAGCAGGTGACCTGTGCAGGTGAACACACTGGGTTCAGGGGCTGCTGTCCTGCTGGCTCCAGGCTGCAGCTCCCTGGGAATGGAGCTCTTCCAGCAGCATCCCTGTCACTCACTGCACAGCCCAGCACCCCGGCTTTGTGTGAGCACTGAGCTGTGGGATGGAGCTAATCACATTAAGTGCTGCTCAGTCCAGGGCTTTTTTGTTCTCTAAAGGCTTTTCCTCTCCTTGTTGCTCTCAGTTTCACTTCTTCTGAAACGTTAGGAGGTGGCAGATTCAACTCAGCCCTCCCCGATGCTGTCCAGCACCAGGATGGCTGATTTTGCAAGCTGAACTTTTCCAAAGCTTTTCACTGTTAATAGAGGCCTCTTCCAACAGCTGTGACCATGGGGAGCGGATCAATCTTGAGTCAGCAGGGCATTTAAGCATCTGGATAATCCAAGTGCTGGAGATTTCCAAGGCAATGGAGGATCTACCTCTTGACAGATGCCTGCATGTCTAGTAATTCTCAGCAGCAAGTTCAGCATCTACGTGCCTTTAACCCTTGGCCTGAAGTGATCAGATGAACGAGCTCCACTGAAAATCAGTTTCAGGCAAATGACATCTCAAGGAACAGTAAAGCAAGGACTGGAGTATTTTGTCAGCTTGGTGTCTGCCTGGCCCAAATACACTTTGTTTTCAGTCTTGATCTTCTACCAGCTTTCAAATCAATCCTTTCTTTCCTCTGCTGGTAATCAAATCACTGCTTTAATTGAGCTAATAGGGCACCACAGTTCACACTCCTGCTGGTCATCACAAAGAACATTATCCAGTCCTTCCCGTAGCCCCTTGGGCTGACACCTGAAGGGAGTGGTGGCCGTGGGGGTGACCAGGTGCCCCAAAAGTTGGCTGCCATCATAATTCCCAACCATGGAGTGTGAGGTGGCTATGCTATGCTACTGCCTTCAGCTGCCAGGACCTGGGGAGAGCGTGGTGGAGTCCAGCAAAATCCAGCGTGGGCAACACTTCTTCTCCTTGGCTGGGCACATTCCCTTGCCTCTGCACAACCAACCAGCACATTGCATAGACTGTGACTGAAGGGGGTTTAAGTGCAATCTTAAAATCTGGCCATTTCAGGAATTCCTGAAATAAATTAGAAGAGGAATTTTATTTAGTTGTTGGTTTGGGTTTTTTTTCCTCTAAAGGGATCTCCCCATGGCTCCAAATCACTGTTTTCCACAAAGTAAATGAACATGAAGTCTTCTCTCATCCTCTTGCCACATTTTCTGTGTCACCTTTATCCTCCAACAGTTGCATATAATCAAATGGCAGAAAAAACATCCTGTCCCCAAATCCTTCCCTTTTTTTTCCTCAAACCTTTAGTAATTTTTTTCCATGCTTCCTTGACTTTTTTGTCACTGATCAAGTTGGAAGCAGAAGCTTTCCAAAACAATGACCTGGAGCTTCAGCGATCCACATCTTGCAGATAAATAACAAGCTACATTTATGCAATAAAGCACTGGCACTGGATTATTCCATATTAAAATCTTGGCACTTTTCAAGACAGCGACAATTTCGAACAACAGAGACCATGTGGGAAAGGGTTTTTGTCAGTATTGGTTACCAACATGCACTGTTAATCCACTACCTTCCCCTAAAAGAATTTAGATGGAGCCTTCCAATTGAGCCATCCAATTGAGATGGAGCCTTTTCTCCTGCAAAATCCCAAAAGGGTTTTGCAAAATGAACAGCTCCCTTTGCCCTCCCAGGGCAATATGTGGGCAGTGGTTTGGCTGTGTCCCTGGCTGGGAAGGAAGAGCCCCCTGCTCCCCAACTGCATCACCAGGGCCTCTTTCTGTGGCATCCACACATTCCTGCCCTGCTTACTTTGGGAATGGAAATGAAGTTCATGGACCAACTCTGAACTGGATGGGCAGGACAGGAATAGCCTGGCCCATGTCCAGACACCAACCGCCCCACTGCCCACGGCACAGCTTTTCCAAAGGGACACCCCCTGGGGACTCCCAAAAGTCTCCTACTTAGAAAAAATGCATTTCTTCACAGCGCTTGCTAAGAAAAGGCAGCCTCCAAGGTCTGCCCCCGGGTGTTATTCTGCACAGAGACATGCAAAACTCACTCAGGGACACGTGTAACACAGATTTTTTTGCCAAAGGAAAGGCTTCAACGGGCTGGGAAAATCCTTGGGGGTTTCCCGAGCGAGACACACTGTGTTACAGCAGGATCAGGCTGGGGTGCAAAATGCTTATTTCAAATTAACTCCAACAGAGAAATAATGAGCAACGAGTTTATATTTCAGTAAATTAAGAGAGAAGCTTAGGTAAAATGTGGGTTTATATGCACAGAAATAAATTAATATTTACTCACTTTTGTGCTCATGCCCTCAAATATGAAGACATTTGTAGGGATTTATTAATATTTATAGCACATTATAATAAATACCCACAAGAGTTTTGCCTGAAGACATGCTATTTTACCAATGTAACATCTGTTGAAGGTCAAAGGGATCTTTTACTTGTGTGTGGATGGCAGGATCAGCCTCTTTACTTGGAAATCTGTATCTACTGTGATAATTTAAAACTTTTTAATTAAAGACTCAGCAACAGATTATCTACAAAATGTCTTCCTGCTGCCCAGTATTCCATCACAAATGTCTCCAGAAGCCCAGGCTGAGTAAGCACACTTGCCAGGAAATATTTCACTGTGGACATGTTAGCTTTTATCTGGCTCGTTGGGTAATAAAGTCTTTTGTTGAGGATTGGTGACAACAGAAATTAAATTAGAGGCAAAACCAGACCTCAACCCAAAAATTTATATTTGTTTAGTTCATACCTCAAGCAAATGAAATACAGGGAATTTCTCCCTTTGTGCACTGCAGTAGGTGAGAGTTGATTGGAGCTGGCAAAGCAGAGGAACCCATTTAATCTGGATCACAGATTAAACGAGATTAAGCGATGTGAGGGATGATAGACTGGGGATGCTCCCCGCCCCAACATCCCGCACTGTTCCCAGACCACATCCAAAGGGTTGAAGGAAATGGGAAGAGCAACCTCCAAGTGATGCATAGAAAGGGAGTTAAAACACACACATCCCACCAATCCCAGGGCTCACCCCACAGCAGGGGATGGGTTTATGGGGAGGCACAAGAAGAGGTCTGGGAATGCAGAGTGCAGGGTCAGGAGAGAAGGGCCCAGTAACACCACACAGGTACCTCGACAGCCCTGGCCTCAGGAGCATGCGGACCTCGCCAGGAATGTTTGCTCGGAAAGGCTCCGGCACAGGCGGAGTGGGCGGATGTTCTCACTGAGCTGCAGCAGAGCCTGGGGCAGGAGGGACACGATGGTGGCACCACGAGCTGGACTCTAACAGTGACAGGCAACTTTGAGATCCCGCAGAGGAGAGAGTTAACAAAAGTGACACACTTTTGTCTGGAGAAGTCACAGTGAGTGGAAGTAACTTGGGGCCATAATTCTGCGGTCTGTCACTACCAGGAAACATGAAATCCAGTGACCTTTCATCTCTGTGACAGAAATGCTGTGCAGCACCTGGAGCCATCGTCCTTAAAATCCACTCTGACAAATTGGATGATAGGACACAAAGCAGAAAACATCCTCTCCCTCCCTCATGCCCAAATCTGAGCCTCCCAGTGAAGGCCGCATGCTCCGTCTAGAATGTGGTATCCCTTGCCAGGAACAGCCAGCCTTGCATGAGCTGCTGTGTTTAGTGAAGCATGAGATAACAATCTCATTTCTTTGGCCAACAAGGAACAAATCTCCAAAGCCGTTTGCTCAGACTGCTCTTAAATGATGGGAGGGAAATCACTATTGGCTTTCTATGAATCTTCAGGTCAGGAATGTTAGAATCAACGGATTTTTGCATTATCACAGAATCATAGAATTCCAGACTGGTTTGGGTTGGAAGGGATCTTAAAGATCATACCTTCCACTATCCCAGGTTGCTCCAAGTCCCATCCAACCTGGCCTTGGACACTTTGAGGGACGGGGCAGCCACAGCTTCTCTGAGCAGCCTGATCCAGTGCTCACTGAATCCCAGCACTTCTGCTCTTGGCAAGACGTAATCAATGAAGCTATGAAAATCTACCTGACTGTATTGAAAGAAAACTGTTCTCTCATTATTAGCAGCAACAGCTAAACAAGCAGGCAAGCCATGCTCCTAGCAGAGTGCAGCAAATGATGCAGGGCTGTGTTTTACCTAAAACGAAGATTTTCCTTACCAAAATTTTAAGGGATAGCTTTTGAATTGAGGATTTGCACCACAGAGATTAACTTTCCCCCCAACAACTGCTGTATCCCTTGAGCTCTTCTGTTTGTCAGTCTGAAATTATGACCACAGGGACTAAAATCTTTTCATCACACCAGAACATGGCACTGTGTCTTCACCACATTGACAGAAAACAAAAGCTACTAAATGGAAGGAAAAAACCAAACAATTTAAAAAGGGGTGTTTCAGTAATTTAAGTAGGTCTGTCAGCTTGTGTTACCTTCATGCATTTGTGAAATTGAGCTTTAATTGACTGGCTTAAGTGGAGAGCTGAAAGACAAAACTTTGGTCTCAAGATGAACAGAGAGCTGAAAACACCGTGCTCCTCATTCATTAGGATGTGTCAGAAGGATTCGGATGGGAAGAGATACGGGAATGGCTGCTCCTTCCACATGAATCTCCCAAACTGTAAGAGAAAGGTGAACGGTGTGTGCCACATGCAGCACGTCCAAGGGCAGTGACACACTCTGATCATCAGATTCCCCACGACAGAGGAGACTGCCTTGGTGCCTATTAATTTCTATCACTGTGGGAACTACTTCATTACATTTGTGAAGGACACAGCCAAAACTGGAAGCTTTGGCCAGCTATAAGCCAGTCAGCCCCAGCTGCAGCAGAAGGAGCAGAAAGCCCTTCCAGCTGAGGGGTCTCCATCCCTACAGCCAGGTTGGGACACCAGGAGGGGTTCAGCTCCCCCCACAGCACCCCCCATGCAGAAATGCTCCTCAATCCCAAGGAACAGCCATGACCCTGCACTGGCTGAGCTGTGCTGCAAGCTCCAGAGACCAGGATCCCCAAGGCATCCAGGCTGCCCTGAAGAGGATGATGAGAAATACACTGCTGCCTAAAACAGGTTTCAGCTGCAGAGCTTTATGTGTATCCCCAAGAGACGAGCGAAGAGAGGAGTGGAGAGATTTGGTAAAACCATGGATGAAGCCTCCTGGCTTCTCCATGAGGATTCCAATTACTTCACTGTGTCTCCCAGTCCATTCAGCATGCAGTTGCCTTCCTTCTGTCCTCCAGTCCTTGTCCCCACCAGCAGGAGCTGCTCTTTTCCTTTCCCCCTGGTGTTTTGGGCACCCTGTTTTGGGAAGAAAGATGCTTCTCAGCCCTGGTCACCAGCGATGTCGGGGACAGCAACACAGAAAGTCACCAACCCCCAAAGGGGCAGTGTGGTTCCTGGGGAAAACGCTCATGGTGGTGAAGGCTTGGGAGGGAAATCCAGCAGCTCCTGGACCTGTGTGAAGGCCCCTCTGAGCCTGCACTCCTGGGAAGCCTGAGGGATGCTGACGGGTTGGATTCATGCGATGCAAACCGGATGGGATGTGCTGCCACTGTAAATGAGGGGATTTGGGATGGTGCCCTACACGTGATGGGAACACAGAGGCCACACACGCTCCAGAAGTGTTTGCTGAGTTTGGATGAGTCTGAGCTCAGTGACAGGCCCGGTGACAGCCAGTGGGATGCCTGAGTCACCAGCCCAGGACCTTGGTGAATGTGATGGGAAACCGCACACCCAAGCACAGCGGGCTGTACACGAAGGTGGTGCACAGAGCCGGGTAACAAACCTCTCCTCTGAATTTCATCAATAAAAACAAACCAATGAGATTTCCTATGTACATTTTCTGCTTTTCAACAGAAACACAAAACTCAATGAGAATCTGACAAAATATTTTTGAACAAAAACACAGATACAAACTTCAGGATTTCAAGTAATATTTATGGCATAATTTTCCAAACCTTTTTTAATTTTTCAAGTCCCTTCAGTAAAAATATTTTATGTTTCCAACTCTTTGCCTCTACTCTGTCTTAAAGAGCAGAAAATGTGTTGAAAATGTTATTTCTTTACAAACATTTTCATTTAGGTACAAAAGCAACCATTACTCTTATCCAGCAGCAGTGATATATGTAACAGCAAATATATACGGATAGTGAATTCTAAACACGAGGAGATGAATCCAAGTAGCCATTTCTTACATGTTTGGAAAGCTGTGAAGAGGCTTATGTGCAGCTGCCTTACCTTTTAATCTGTCTTCACATCAGAGACGTATACGAGTACAGGCTGTGGTACAAGACCAAGGAAACCTTTTTGGAAACAGATTTATTTTCCAAAGAGGTACTTTCAGTCATTCCAAAACATTTCTTGGAAGTATTGATGAATCAGACTCTAATTCTTGCAATCACCTCAGCAGGACAATGAGGGCCAGCACTACACCCTGACTCCAGCACACAGCTATTGATGTTCTGGGCTTGGTGGGCATCTTACTGGTCACAGAAAAAGTTCTGCTATTGATTTTGGGGAGTTTTCCCTTGGCCTTACATAATAACCACTGGTTTCTTAATGTAGGGACAAAGCCCTCTCTTTTCTCATGTATTTGATTCTCTGTTAGACTAATTTTGAGAAAAAAGCAACGACATGAAACAGCAATCACTGATATCAGGTCTCAATCCTATAAAACCTTTGTCAAGTCGGCCATTCCATCTGCTTCAAGGAGAAGACACAGGCCAGGAAGGGCAGCTTTAATTTTCACCCCATAACTGAAGCACCGGGAGAAGGACCAGCCCCAACACCAGCCCGTGCCGATGGAGGCAAACCTCAGTAACAGCATTTCAATAACATGTTTCCTTTATATCTCTGTTAAAGCCAACACAGTTCTTTCTTACCATTTTTGCAGACAGGACAACACTGCTCTGGTTCATAGACTGGGTTGACACACTCGGGGACTGCGCAGTCTGCTACAACACAGTGAACTTCATTGCTGGGCTCGCAGCGACACCATTCGCATGGCGAGGGCTAGGAACAAATCTCAAATTAGCCCACTCCCGCAGCTCACAAGTTTGCAACATTCCCATCTTGCCACAAGATAAACACATCAGCGTTCAATACCCCCTGACTGAGTCATTCATCATCGGTGATACAAGTTAACCTCCAGCACGAAAGAGCACCAGACGAAATAGGAAACACAACATCAGGAAAACCAGCCAGCATCAGCCTTGTTTTCCCACACAGACTGCGGGCTCTTTTAGGGCTTTAGGTCGCTTTCCCAAAAAAGCTGAGCTGAAGCCACTAGGTTGTACCTTTCTCTACCCACATGTTTTATCTTACACATCCGGCCAGAAGAAGAGCAGGATCTGTGGAAGGTCACGAGTGGTGGTTCATTCCAGGAAGGCAGGACAGGCTGATTTTCCGGGCCATATCCATCTCTCATGTAGACCGCCACTTCCAGCCACTCCCAAGCTGTTGGAAAGGTGCTGCTGGGATGGCCTGTCCATCCCCCGGCCTCCTGGGGTGTTTTCATTCCCACTCCTCAGGGCAGAGGAGAATAGTGTTGTTCTTTGAGGGGCAAACCCATTTTATTCTGTGTTTCTGCTCAGGGGTCTGTGAGCACTCCCATAACACAACCACGAGATCTCAACCTGGCCCCTCTCCCGCTTGCTTCAACAAGGTTTGTCAGCAGCAGGCTCCCATAAAATACGTGAACAATTAAGAGACTGAGTAATTCTGCTGAGTCATGGAATTCTGGATTATAACACCCAGCTAAATGGTTTTGCTTCAGCACCATCAATTCAGCCAGGAATCTCTATCCACCTCCAAATTGCACAGTGTTGTTACTGTCTCAACCTTTAAAAAGCTGTGAAAATCTGTTGAAAACATAGAAAGGTCAGTGTTTTAAGGTTCCCAGTGACCTATGAGTGTGCAAGTGTAATGAAAGCATGGCAACAGAGCTAAGAAAGGAGAGTAAGAGGAGAATTGAAAGGAAAATAACTTCCTTTCAGTACCAGTAGGCTCGATATGTAACTCCCAATTTCTCAGCATCCATCACTAACATTTCAATAAGTAAAAGTAGGTATTGGAAAAAAATTCTTCTTTATGTGAACCTGAAGCTGTGGGAATTCCTCAATATTAAAAAATAAAGTGGGATGCAAAGAAAGAAGGATTCATCCTGATGTGTTTCAGACCCCAGTGCTGGGTCACTCATTTCTACAAGACAGATACAACCTGTGAGCCCAGTTCTGGTGTGTAAAAAGCTTTTCAGTTCACCTCTAAGAAGCTCCGTATGTCTTGAGTCTAATAATTTATTCCCAGGAAATTAGCTTCTACCTTAAAATGCACAAATTAAAGCTTCCCTTGCTTTGTCTCACAATATGCAGTCTGTAATTCCCATCACCTCTCATTTGCTCATGGCTTTGGCAATTTAGATAAAATCAGAACTCCTTGAGCAAGGGAAGAAGTGTGTGGAGGTGGAATTCCTCTCTCTAATTATCGTTCCTCTTTCAATCCCGCTTTGATTTCTGTCTGAAGCACCAGGAATCTAAATTCATTTGACTGACATTTCTTATTCAAGGCTATTTAATAAGAAGAAACAATACAGAAGAAAATACACAGAGCTATTTGCTGAGGGATCAATAAGAAAATTGCTGCTTTGTTTTTACTCATTTTAATCACTAATTATATGGAGCAGCAAAACTAGATCTTGTAATCTGTGGAAGCTTTCACTGACGTCTCCCCCAGGCCTTGCACCAATCCTCACTACTCCAGTGGCTGCAACACTAAGAAATATGTGATGCTTTTCAGGGCTGCAGCCCAATCTAGGGCTCAAAGAGGATCAGCACAAGCAGAAGCTGCCCCTGAACAACTCTGTGAGTGAGCAAATCAGACATGACACACACATCTTCTGCCTCAGCGTTGGTGGTGTAGCCTGAAAATGACACTGTAATAAACCAGGATGTTGCCTGACGCTGGGAGCAGCTTTCCAAGCGGGAAAAGCTGCACGCAGTTAGAGAAGGAAAGCACACTCTGGCAGAACACGGAGTGAGCAGCCACCAACAAAAAGGCTGCTTTGGCATGAGCCAGACCTTTTCTATGCCACCTCCTCCTCCCCGCTGTTATCAAAGTCAAGCCAATTGGTCTTGCCACCAGGATGTGCCTCTCTCTGACCACTTTGCTCACTTGTCAGTGCCACTTACCATAGGGGACTCTAGCCCTCCTGTCCACTTGGTTTATGAGTGTCTTGGCACTTCCACGGGATGTGCTTTGGGATCCAATCTGCAAATCCCTGCCCATTCAGAAAGGACTTTGCCCCAGGCACACTGACTGAGCATTTTGAAACTCTTCATCTGAGCTGTTACTTTCCCTGGTGCTACCCTTCTTTTGAACAATTATGGGACACTGGCCAAAAAGTCCTCTATCTATTGGTACAGGCAGGAGGAGGACCAAGCAGCAAAATGACAAACTGGGAACCAATGAAGAACAGGGAAGCAGCAGAAGAGGTCCTGAAGTTTTGTCTCCTGTTTCCTGATTTGAAGATTTATCCCCCATGAAAGAGGGGTGGTTTACACTTTTGTAACCACTGAAGTTCAAACAACAGTTCCAGAAAAGAAACTCTCACCCCTACTGAAGAAGGATACTGAAAAAATACAGCAGGTTTTCTGGAGCAGGAAGGAGAGAGGACACTGTCCCACATGGACAGTGCAAATGCTTTATCTATGACCCTTAAACTGATATTCTGGAAACAGTGCTAAGATTAAAGGATCACAAAAGGTGATAATTTATTCACTCCCCTGCCCAAGGCAGAATAATCTCTTACGAAACTCTCCAGGGAAGGATTTATTAGGCAGGATTTCAAGAGCTCTTGGTGAAGAAACATTCTTCTGACCATTGCCCAAAAGGAAAGGGTGCACATGATGCCCAGCCACAACATAGATACATGTCTGCACCATTCCATGGCCCTGTACTGCTCGAGGTATGATTTCAGAAATGGCTCTATCAGGAGCAAACTGGGTCCTTCTGCAGAAGTCACCAGAGCAGTTTGGCTTGGCCAAACCAGTGCAAAGCACTGCAATTCTTTTAACCCCATCTCCACTTCTAATAGGGCTGAGGGTGCTGACCCTCAGATCCAGTGGGGTGATATGTTCCTGGATATTGTTGTCAGCATAGGGGCCAAGTCAAGCCAAGTTGGTGGGAAGCAGATGTGGCCAACATCTATCCACCATTCAAGGGCTTTTAACAGCAGCTGAAATGGGACACAAAGCACAAAGGACCCTCTCAGTCTCAGCACTGACCCTGATCCCCCTCTCCTTCAGCCAGTACTTCAAAAAGACCCGAGCAGCACAACCCATTCATTACCACCCCTGAGATCACAGCCCAGTTTTTATTTCTCTTCTGTTCTAGTGATCTCAAGGAGGACTGTGAGCCCAGGATTGGCTGGGAAGGCAGGTTCAGCCCCTGCTTCTGTGTGGGATGGCCCCATCACACACCCCAGGATGGCTGGAGGAAGGAGCCAGCGCTTGTTCTGTTGTGTGGCTGGAAAACCTGAGTCTCAGGTGCTGTCAAATGGGAAACATCTGCAATCAGCACAGTTTGTTAACAAAGGAAGAAGGAAGGAAAATTAGAACAGAGAATAGAAAATACACATGGCTAATAAAGATTTTATGTGCGTGAGCACATAATGATAAACTTGATAGACGATATAAACAAACACATGAAAAAGGCAGCAAAGGAAACAGAATGAAAAATAAGATACACCCTGAGCAGGGGAAATCAGGAAGCCAAACAGGATACGGGTGCCCTACCTCCTAATCTTCACTCTCATACCCATACACACCAGCTCCCCACCACTTTCACCCTCTTTTTGGAAGCAAATGCCAGCACACGTAGGAATTATGACTGCTAACATCATCCAGCTGCTCCTCTCAGTGATAAGCTGCTCTTCTCTTACTGGGCTGGGCACCAAGTGGGTCCTTCTTTACTCAGCTACAAGGTTTCAAAAACCCATAGAATTTCATACCTCTGAGAGGTCTGTTTTGTGAGCAAGTCTTCAAGTCCTTTAAAAGGACTGGTGGACAGCCAGAGAGATCACATGATCTAACAATTCTTGAGGAAATCGCCTATAAACCTGATTATCCCCAAACCTAAGGGAGAGGTGGAGAAAAGAAAATGAAAATCTGGATTCAGAACTCAATGTTTAAATCTACTCTTTAATGCTTTTCTACAGATGAAGAGATCTGAATCAAACATTTTTTTTACACCAAGGCAGCTGGTACAACCACATCAATAACTGACACACAAAACTTCAAGATTTTTGGCAAGATCTTGCAAGAAGCTTCTGCAAGAAGCACCTCAGTCATCTCATTTAGTCATAGGAATTCTCTTGTTGCAAGCACTTACTGAACCTCATCTTCATACTTCTCCCTTAGCTCATGCCTTGCCCACAACTACAGCACCTAAGCCACCCCTCTGCTGCCCCAAACGTGTGAAAGGCTTTCTGTCACATGTACACTGCCCTGCAAATGCTCATCACTGAGTGGTGAATATTCTCCCTGAGTGAATGCAGGAAGCATATCTGTATCTATGAAACATCATTTTGCAGCCCTCCTCTTGCCTGCCTGCAATCAGGATTTTTCTGTCTATATGTCTGCTTGTCCATCACTTTTAGCTGCTTCTACACAAACAGCTCTGGAGAGGGGGAAAGGGAGTGATTTACCTAAGACAAACTAAAAGCCCTGAAGATGACATCTGACTGATACCTTTTCTTCACCTGTTTGTCCTGTCAATCCATAAGAAGCAGTTTTCCTCACTTTTTGCTCTTCTGCCACACTCACCAGGCTAACTGGTTTTCATGTCATCCAGCTCAGGAGATGTCTCAGACCAAGTTTTAAGGCTGCAGTTCCCTGTGATCAGTGGGGATTCTTCAGCTGGCTTCACTCATATTTGGGGTTTGAGGCTCATACCCCTCCAGGAGCTTGGGAAAATGCTGCTCATTTTCCAAGCAGCCTTCCAAGACTAAAGTGCTATTTGGCACCTGAGTATTTCAAGAGCCAGTGGATCTTGCATCATTAAAACTGACTGTAGAGACCTGTTACTCCTGGACACTTTCCACTCCATGACTTTACATGCCAGCTCCTCCAGGCATGTTTAGCACAGCCATTTCCTAATACTCCAGACCTCTCCTCACTTTTCCAAGAAAAGGCAATTTCATGGCATTTTCTTTGTACCTGGGTTTTCAGCCTCATGGAAGAAGGTTTACATCTTTGCTGGAGCCAGGCTGCTCAAAGCCTGATATCCAGTTGTTAGGATTTGTTGTGCTGCTCTCTTCCCCCTCCTTCCTACAGCTAAGCCTGAAGAGGGTTTTTGTACAAGGATGTCCCATAATCCCATTCTGGAAGCTTCATCTCATTGACAAGGTCGCTTGAAGTGGTACACAAGAGCCATGCTCTCGTGCTGCCTGACACACAGCAGCCCTTCACCAGTCATACACAGCTCTACCAGACAGGTACAGAGCAATGCAGACCCACAGGTATTGTATCAGGAGTACTTGACTTTTCTTCTGGGGAACGAAAGAGAAAAGCTACGTGTAAGTGTTTACAACCATCTAATCATGTTGCAATGCACCTACTGCAGGGGCCGTCCAAGTCAGTGGAAGACAATCCAAGTGTTTCCACTGAACTGAGTATACCTGTTATTGGGGCCTTTTCAGAGTCAAACAGGTGAATTTACAACACAGCCAGAATGACTGGAGATATCTGCTTGGCTGACTGGCATATGAAGAGGGGTATAAGCACAAAACTAAGCCAGTGGGCTTGTTTTCTGAGCCCTGGGGAAACCCAAGGAGCCATCACATCAGAGCAAAGGCAGAGGAGATGCTGGGACCACTGCAAACCAAGACCATGTCAGCTCCCACTTGTTCAAACACCAAAAAGGATGTGCTGTGTAAAGATGTGCCTCTTGTAGGTGACATTGCAAAGGGAAGAAGTGCTTTTCATGGCAGTTTTACTGAATATGGAGTTGAAATGCTTTCTCTCCCTTCGAGAACACATTAGAAAAAGAAGTGCCAACGCCTTAAAAAGGAGGTGCGATCCTCTGCATTTCTGCTGATGCCAAGGTGGTTTGGGATGCAATGGATCTCACCTGGCACTTCTGCACACCCTGCCATAGATTCAGATCCACGAGCTGTATCCACACGCACCTCCTGCCTACACCTCTGGATGTGTCCCATCCCCTGAAAGTGCTGGGCTCTACAGAAAGGAAAACCGAAAACCATTGCTGCTGTCAATCTCTCCCTCTTTCAGTTTTCAAGAGACTCACAGAGATAATCCCCTCAGACAGGCTGGACTGATGGCATCTTGCTCGATGCAGACAAAACAGCAGGAAAAGCAGAGCGATGCAGAGTGACGTCTGTCAAATTGGGCACTTACATCTTAAGAGGAGCTGTAACTTTTAATGATGGTAAGGACAATGGCAATTCTGATGGAAATTATCTCTGTAGCTACAGTTTCAGGTGGGGAATGTATTGGCAGGAAGCAAGAAAGGGAAAAAAGTTTGAAAGGACCTGATGAATAAATTTGGAGGCAAAAATGGCTTCCGCATTACGGCTGAGGTGGAAAGTCATAAACCAGGGGAGAGGAATAAAAAAGGAACTGGGATAGCATTCATCAGAGATACTCCTGGAGGAGAAATTAGAATCATTTTCATTGTTATTGAAATTGCCTGTGATCTCAGGCAGATTAGCAGAAGATTGCAGGAAAATTCAGAGAGAGCTTTCAACTGAGAAATTTTGCAGGTGCCAAACTTGTGGAGAAGGAGCTGGTGAACAAGTCCCACCTGAAAGTGAGACTGAAACCTGCCCACTTCTCTTTGGGCTGCTCACTTGGCTTTCACTGTTAGCAGCACATAAATAGCCATCTCTTTTGTCTTAAAAATTTGGTAAATGGCTCTTTTGTATGTGCCAATACAAAAACCCACAAAGGACAAAAATTTCTCTCATTTTTGTCACTCACTTAATAAAATAAAAGTCATCCAGGCAGCTAGTGGAGATACAATATCAATTATACTACAGAAACCATAACCACTTGGGTTTTCCATAGGTGGAAAGTTGCTCAAATAAACAATCTGTTGAGTAACTGTAGACAAGCACACTCACAGAAAACACCATCATGTTGCAAATGACTTTGCAACAGGAAAAAACTACTAAGTCATTAGATAATTTATCTGCAGTGAAAAAATTGGAGCTGTATCTTATTTACATAGAGCACTAGCAATACAAATGAACTTTGCCATCCAAAAATTGAAAAATGCTTGCACCACTTTGCAGATTGGCTAAACCAAGGATCTGGCTTCCAAGAAGCAGCAGAAGCAGATCCTGTTTTTAAGGGAGCCCTCAACATATACACAAACATTATTAGCATAGAAGTCTTTCCAGCATGCTGGTGACCAGGTTTGGATTCTGGAGATGGAAAGGCACAGGGATGCTCTAATCACCCCAGTTGGTGTATTCCTCTCCTCCCATATGTCCCAGGCCATGCCTGTCCATAACCAGAAACAACACTGTCCTTGCCATTCTTTTGTAAACATTCCTGGGGAGCTCTACAGATCAGTAAGGCAGACAAGGGGCACAGAAGATGTGCCTCATCCTGCGTATCCTGGGCCCACCTCTGATGAGTCAGGATTGTGATGGCTTTAGGAGCTTTGTACTCTTAGATTTGCTCTGTGCCACGCAATTTGATGAGTTTAAAAGGCTCCTGGAACCATATCTGGATCTAAAGAGTGACTCCTCCATTAGCTGATGAGAGAGACAACCTTGAGCTGAGTTCTGGCCCCTTTTCCACCAGAGCTGTGTATCTGCAGTCTCGTGGTTGCTTTTCTCTCCTGAGAGCAGTAGCAAAACTTTTTGTAAAAACATGACTCTGCACTTCTTCCATAAGAACACTCTCTTTGCTTTGATATACGTCTCATTTTATTGCTTACAATAGCTGCACCTCACCTACCCTAGGGCTGAGGGGACCTGAGCTCTCTATTACTTTGGTGATAATTTTTATGACATGATTACGACAGTTTTTTAGTTCAGACATGCCCAGTGCCCAGGGAAGGGGACTCCTTCTGAAAGGTTACAGATATGACAGATGGGACTGTAGCTCCAATGTGTGATGTGCAGCCCCGTTTGGACACACACAAAATGTCTGTGTGTGCTTCACATTTGTTAAGCTCCTTTTAATGTCAGGAGGGAAAGTGAGCCCAGCTGGCAGCTTTCTGCTCTCCATTCCCTCCTGGTTGGCTTTTGCAATGAAGGAGCTATATCTAGGAGAAAGCCTCCTGGAGCAGGGAGAAAGGAACTGAGGACCTGGTCAGAAAGGTGATCACTTTTACATGTGTTTTCCCTATACCTGAGTCTGCTGTTTCCTCCTTTGTCCACACTGACAGATGGGAGAAGGTGGTGAGATCAGCTCCATGCACTGATAAAACACTGAATTTCTGTTATGGAGGTAGGTGTAATACAACCGATCACCACTGGGGAGGAGATTTGGACCTTGGTCCCGTTCCTTTTCCTCAGTTTCCCGCCTGGATTGTCAGATAGCCACAGCACTGGCCAGGCTACAGATTTATAACGGTGATGGGTTTGGAATGTTTTAGTCACAAGATACCCAGGTGATGGTTATTCAGCCCAGCTAAATGCAAACCTCGAGACACTGTGCTTTGCCTCAAGACAAGCTCTGTGTCCCCATGCAGCTCGGGCAGCTGGAAATCAGCAGTGTGAGGGACTGGTGGGCAGCTCCTGGCTGGAGCAGCAGCAGCCAAGGGCACGTGGGAGCTCCTCCTGCCCCACACTGCAGACTGCAGTGCTCTGTCACCCTCAGCCTTGGCCTTGCCTGTGGTGTTGCACCTCTTGTGCCCCGAGGGAAGCTGCTCCCTGGTACTACAGCAGGAGCTCCTGCATCCCACTGGCATCCCAACACGCTGCCTCCTTCCCCTTGGAGGAGCAGCTCTCTCCTGAATGCTTGCCTCAGCTCAGCAGCATGTGAACTCCACAGAGATGTAGCTCACTGATACTAAACTTCACACCAGGGTAACATTCCAGTGGGTCACTTGGGATCCATGGAGATGCAGCAGTTAGAGCAGCAGAGAACCTGCAGCTCTTCACTAGCTGGCACCAAGGAGAAGGCATTTTCCAAATTATCCTGTCTGCCCCCTTGCATCCAGTGCTTGATTCCAATGCTTACACCCTCAGGAGAGGAGCCAGCAGGATCTGGGAGTTTTCTGTCCCTCAGAGGATGTCATCATTTGGTTGTGAGCACAAGCTGGGAAGGATGTGGACTGAAAATGAGTTTGAATGGGTTATCTGTGATGAGAGAATACACTGGGGTCTGCTTACACAGGGAGCACACTGGGTTAACCCTCAGTCAGAAAGGTTTTGCTGACCAGCATGACCACAGTTAACAGACTGAGAGATTCCCTGCTTTCAGGACCTGTTTCAAACCCTATTGCTTCTCCAAGCATACTGATTTTACTGTAATTCCCAAAGAATTACCTCTGAAATTACCACAGAACAGAGTAAGGAAGCCTCATGTATCCTTATTTTGCAACTAGACTGAGCATTGTCACTACATAACTTATCTAATTATAGTTTTTAAAACAGTAACTAGAACAATTGGCTAATTGAGCATTATTTCTAATGAATACAACTCTGCATAAAGCACATTCAGTGGCAACAAACACATACCTGCGTTTCCCCTCGCTCTGGTAGGAAATAGTTTCCTAAAAAACCTTCTCACCACTGAGCTGTAAATGTTTCTAAGGATGACATCCTTCTTCCTCAACTAATGACCTGAGGATCACCTGCTCACCAGGCCCACCAGAAACACCCTGGGTGACAGAGATTAACAGCTTTGGGAGAGTCAAGGGATGAGCAGCTCTCTCCTTGGCCCCACTGAGCATTGTCTGACACAATAATAAAGCCTCAGACTTGATTTTACCACTCTTGGAAGGGGCTGGTAACACCTGCATGTCCTATATATTCCATTTTCTTAACAGCAAGGCTCCAGCAGCAGTGGAGGGAGGGCAGGGGAAGCAGAGCTTCTCCTCTGGCTGTGCACAGATATCCCCTCTCCTTCAGCAGCTCCCTGGACAGCCCCTATTCTGGAAGCAAGCAGAGCTGATGGGCTATTTCCTGGAGTGAATAACTCAAAGCCCAGCCACAGCTCTGGCAGTACAAATGCTGGGCACACATTAATTCCTGTGTCATATTTGCTGGAAAAATACCAATCCCTTGGGACTGCACATACAGGCTGAGCTCTGCACTGGGCTGCTGCACTGTGACTAAAACAGGGGGCTTGTGCTCAGTTCCTGCTGATTCTGAATTGTGGGGATGCTCAAGTTTTGGGTCTCACCCATTTCAGTGCCACTGAGTTCTCATCTTTTGGGGCCTCCCATGTATTACTGTGATCCAGGGAAGAAAATTCCATGGATTTTTTTAGCCAAATTCTGTATAAAGCCCATCTTCTTTCACCTATTTTAATAACATATTTGTGCATAATGTGATATATATGTTACAGAATCAGTAGCTAAGTACACAGCATAATTTTAAAAATAGGTTTCACTATAGATCAATATGTGACAGGCCTATCTATTTTAGTATGTTGTCTTAGTACAAATTATGACAGAAATACAGTAAGTCAGTAATTTTAGATTCCTTTGCATAGACATTGTCACTGTAATTTTGCCAGGAGGGAGATAATAAATCATACTTTTCCATCTGACTGATGTTCTGTTTCCCCTGTCTGATTTCAATGGCTGTATGCTATCTTCAGAGCTGGCATTGTTCATGCCTCCTTTTATTAAAGCACAGGCACGTTACTGAAATTTCTTTTGTATTATGATTTTCTAGCCATATGTGAAATTGCAGAACACACAAGAAGAAAAAGGAAAAAAAAAAAAAAGCCCCACTTGTTTAAGTCATAGTAGAAAAGAAAACCTGCTGCACACATCTTGGAGAGAAAAATGCCAGTATTAAAATGGGGGCCCCACACTGGCCCTCTCCTCCCAGGGCTGCCACACTCTTGTTTCTCACCTAAGAGCACCACCCCATCAGTAACACTCTGGAACATCCCAAGGGCTCCATTCATATTTGATAAGCTTGTACTCCTAGGCTGGGTACCTGGTGGTCTGAGGCTGTTGTTTATACTACTTAGTTTCTATTTCTGGCACAGTTCTGGGGTGGGGAATCACTTTTTGGTTTCATTGCCTCCTTTTCTCCAGCACCAGCGTGGACACGCTGTGTTTCAGGGGCTGGGAGATGCTGGGATGGCAGCTGCATACCTGCCTGCATGGGCCTTTTGATGAGACGCCTTGCTTTGTTCAGTTATATTCAGATCATTGCATTAATAAAACATTTTAAAAGAGCATTAACAAAGGAGAAGGAGGTGCCACTACTCTGAAGTAAAGGTTTCCATAATGAGCTGAGAATTAGTGTATGATAATACTGTGCTTACACAGTCCCTCATATATTCTGGGTTCTGATTACACCCTGAAGAACCCTGCTAGAGCTGTGTCCCCACTGTGCAGAGCACTGTTCAAGAAGACATAAAGTCAGCAAGATACAAACACCTTCACTGAAGGATTACAAGTGATTTATGGACAAAACAAAGCAATGAACTTAAGATATAGTGGCAGGGAACAGGGGAAAGAAAATAAAATAGAACCTTAGCAATGAAATCCTGGCTTTTTTCAAGTCAGCAGAGATTTTGCCCCAGAAGCAAAAATTTCACCCTTCCAGCCTTTTTTGTTGGGTTTTTTTTCTTTTCCAGTGTGGAGGAAAAGGGGAAGGGCAAGAGCAAGAGTTGTTTTCCCATCTCTCCACACTTGTGCTGATGCAAATATTTGGGCATCATCTAGGGGTTTTTTCAGTGAGGATAGGTTTGGGAGGAGTGAAGGTGGAAGGGGAGAGGACAAGTAAGTGGAGAAGTCATTGGGAAGGGCAGGCAAATAAAGGCAGCAGCAGAGGACAAGCATTGGCAGAGCCAACGGCTAGAAGAAATTGCAGCTCTGCTCTTGGGAGAAAGGAGGACAGGCAGTGAAGAGCTCCCAAAAAATGTTCAGAGTGTTTTCCAAGCTCAAGTTCACAACTGCAGGGTGAAGCTTCTCTTCTTACTTGAACATCATCAGGAAGGCCAAAACCTCTTGATTTCCCACCCAGAGGATAACTCACCCAATGTTCTGCCAGGGTAACACAGATATTTTGATGTCTGTGCTTAGGAAATTTCTGCCACTGCCTTGGAGGAGGGTGGGGCACCATGCTTCCCCTCCTGCAGGGACAGGGAGCCGTCCCTGCCTGTCAGTCTAAAATGGAGATAATATTTCAAGATGTCAACTTGACAATCTCTTGTGAGCTGACCATTTATCTCCCAGCAATGGTATTTTGCTACACACCAGAGGTCTGCAGAAGGTTATTCTGGATGTGCCTCTGTTGGGTGATGAGAGATCTAGGAAGTTCAGACCTGATTATAGACTTTCCAAACTGACAACCCAATCCTCTTCCAGTGGCTCCTCACAAATACACTGTAACCACGCCATAAGTCCATTTCTCAAAGGTGCATGCTTTTCTGTCAGTAAGTCGTGCAAGAGAGCAAAAACTAATCAGCACTTAGGGAAACTGTTGCCTCAGTGACATTTGCAGGATTTCTCCATCAGCTGCCAATGAACATCCATCACACCGGAGGAACACTGTCTCCTTAACTTTACATCAGCTGCTGCCTGGGAACATTCATTTAAAACACAACCATGTGTAATTACAATACCCAAGACCAATCTCCATTTGCTTGTTTTGTCTCTCTGAGAAGAAAGGGGAGGGTTAACAACCTCCCTGAAAGATCTCAGCTCCTGCAGGCGAGCGCAGTGCACTGGGGACTCAGACCTTACCCTCCAGGACTGAAATCAAAGGAAGGATGATGTGTGGGAGAAAAAGCACCTGCCAAGTGACCCCAAGAGTCCCTTCCAGATCCCTCAGGAGAAAACAGCCTGAGACCTGCAGCACCCTTCACACCTTCCCTGCAGCCACCACAGCTGCCTTCACCCCTGCTCTGAGAGGGGCCAGTGGGGACCTGAGTGATCACATTTGAGTCCAACAAAGAGAAAAGCAGAAAACAAGATGGGAAAGAGAGAGATGGATCCCAGTAAAACCCACCAGACCTACCCTCTCTCCTGCTCTACAGGTATCAAAATCCTGACCACAGGGCATCAATCTGTATTTCAGATACATTTGAACCAGATCACAATTAACATTAGAGAGACTGTGCTAGCCTTTTCTGCAGGGATTTCCAGGTGGAAACACAGCCTCAGCCAAAGCTGGGGATGAGTCCCAGGGAAACCAGCGGGTGAGGCAGGCTCTGTGTGGGCAGATGGGGCCCCAAACCCACCGACATCTCCCAGGACCCATAACAGACCTATGAAGATGCTACACGGGGTTACTAAGCCATCTGTCAGGGACACACAATTTTACAAAAGGATACAAGAAAAACTCTTAATGGGTTTAGATTTACAATTGAAGTTCAGTTCAGCATTTCAGCTGTACATGTTAATGATTGAGGGGCTCAAGTATAAATATTTGGACAGCTGTCTAAGCTACATGGCTTGTTGTCATGTTTCTATTTTGTGCTTATGACTGTTATGACTCAAAAAATCGAATGTGTAAGACCTGTTCACTAGAAGAAAGCTAAATATTCAAGAAATGGGCCTTTGTAACTACTCCTTTACCCTGAGAGCATCACAGTTACTGCCAGTAGTAAGAAAAAAAGATTAAATCACATTTGGATTTCTCATCCCAAAACTAACAAAAAAAATCTAAAAACAATACAGGGAAATTCACCCAACTGGAAATGTCTCAGAGATTTTGATATCCTAGGGAAAAAAAATTCTGAGAAAAAAAAATTATTCACAATTTGTGGAAGATCAGGCAGCTGAAATTTCTACAAGATGAGTCAGTCCTGGCACATACACACAGACACACACTTGCAAAAGATTTTTAAATAGAGGCTAATTTAAGCTGAAACTCAGCAGTGACAAGCACTTCTATAGATGACGATTTGGAACCTACATACCAGCAAAAGTAAATCAAGTGGGTGAAAGGGTTCTGAAACCACATAAAACAGTGCCTCTTTTTCCACTGAAAGCAGCCTGGGTTTGAGTCAGAACAGTCTCTCGTCTTCGACTTCAGTGTGTGTGCAATGGATGTGAGAAAGTTTGCAGACCTTTTAAATTCAACAGGATGAGGATAAGAGAAGAACTCAGAGCCTGTAAAACCTATGAACTGCTCAGGATTTCATCTGCAGAGATAGCAGGTAAAATCTTTATTCTGTTGAAATAAACAACAAAATGCTTGGGTGCCTCATAAAGTCAAGATTTCAGAGCAGCAGCTTCCTGAATCTTGAAGTTCTGTCTTTCCTACAGAATTTATAAAGTCATAGTTCACAGGTGCTTCTTTTTTCCCCACCAAACATCCCTGGGAGTGATCTTCCATTGTCTGACTCTCCTACAGTACTTTGAGGAAAAAAGCAATTCACTGTTTATTCTAGGTAAACACAGAGGTTTCCAAAACACTGGTTTCTGCCCTATTCCACAACATATTGAGCTCTCAGCAAAACACAGGTCTAGGTCAAAAGTTTCACTGTCAGCTAATTTAAGTGTGAAGGATCTCCCATTAGTCCTGGACAGAAGGTTACTGTGTGTGAGAGTGGTGTGACACCCTCTACTCTGTGCTTCTCAGAGGGTACTGGAACTTTGCTTTCCACACAACATCCCAAGTATTTGAATACAGCAAGCAATGAACCAGATGGCTCCTAAACCTCTCCAATAGCCTTTCTCCCTTGTATTCTATTTCCCTAGAGTTTAAGCTGTTATCAGGATAAAATTATTTCTTTCAGGTAAAGTGATTACTACTTTTCCATTTAATTCACATGCAAGAGATACTTTAATGACAAGATCTATCTCTCCCACTGAAATCTCTTCAAAGAGGCCTTACAAATTTCTGCTTTCTAAAAATGAGTCCTTATACCTCTCACATAAAAACCTGACCACCTAGGTCAGATGTCTCACCACCTGACAACACAGTAGTCAAAAAGGGACAACTGAAGTGTGATCATGGGACGAACCTGGGCTAGGCCTTCCCAGGGCAAGAAGAAACTGTTATCTGAGCAGTTCACAGGATCAGCATCTTCACATTCCTCAGCGAAGCAGAGCAGGCTGATCAGGGTGGCCCTCAGGGAGATGTTCCTCATACACTTGCTTTACATTTGCTTTGTATTTGTGACATTAAACTGTCTTGCCCAGACTCAGTGACTGCAGTTTCAGATGGACAGAAAAAGATAAACATACACCACACATGATAGAAGAAAGGAACTACTAGCTGCTACCTTCCCTGAAAATTATAATTTCTGTGAAAAAGAGAATTGCCACCTATGTTACTGAGAACTGGTGAAGTGCACAGACCTATATGAAATTATTTTCATTGCAGGAAAGACAATAAACTGTCCAAGTGTATAGTAAGATCAGGCCCACAGCCATGAAGAGTTACAGGCTGTTGTTAATTCTGGAGGTTCAACTCTTAAAGCCACATGAGCTAGAAGAACAAACTTGTGTGCCTACAGCTTTTACAGCCCCTCTTCTTCATGTGAAATGCTGTTTTCCTTAGCAGAATTGAAAGCACGTGATCAAACTCCTTAGAATGAGAACTGCAGGTTGTGTAATGGTTTTGGAAAATACCATCTTGTTTTTAAGATATATTTCAGGATTTCTTTATGACGTTCCTTTACAGGAACTCAAGCACTACAATGAAACCCCAGGCTTCTCACTGCTTGAGATGCATATCTGCCTAGGAGTTCATTTTCTCCATTCTAGACAGCCTTATCACAGTTGAAATGAAAAATTAAATAGAGTTTACCATCTACTTATTTGCATGCTCATACAGTTATGAGTAACAGCTTTCAGCATCATGCCATGAAAGTTTTGCTATCTGAATTGCAAAAGGGCTTCTCAAAAAGCACTCAGTACTGGTTTAGACACCCTTGGTAGGCCAGCATGTTCCATGCTATGAGCAAAGAAGGCAAATGCAGAGGACTGGCAATTCCCACAGGGGCTTTTGCCTGACCACTGGCCCTCAGGGAGTGCACATAAGTGGGACATGACAGCTTTTACATGAGCCAGACCTGCATGACAGCTAAAAGTTACTTCAACTTCAGCATTCATCAACGGCAGTAAGCAAATACTGAGTGCTTTTGAGAGCTCCCAACAAAAATACAATTCCTAAAGCATACTAGTATGAATACTGAAGAAAAGGTTGCATACCTTAAACTCCTCCAAGATTTTGTAATTTTTCCCATGATATTCACAAAAGTTTTTCACTTCTTTGCATTCTGGACAGCATCCATTGTGTTCCACCTTTGTGCACTTTGGGTGGATTTTAGGGCATTCTGGTTGATCGCAAACAGGTCCATCCTCAGTACAGACACAGGGACAGTTGGAATGTCCTGGGAAAAAGCGTTCTCCCAGTTTGTACACAAAGCCACTGTCATCCACACAGCCCTTCCCCCGGTAATCATCAAAGATCAGATTGTCATTACTGGAGGTCTGGTCCCCTTCATCAGCAGGGTAGTCTTCATGATTGATGGCAGCTGGAGTGACCAAACCAGGGAGCACAAACAGAAGTATCCAGGCTTCATGGATATGAAGAGCCATCCCCCTCCTCAGCTGCTCCATGGGACCTCAATGCCAGATACAAACAGCTGCTTCCATAGGGAGACCAGTGTTGTGGTCTGAAAACAAAGTTTCAAGTGAGAACAAACTCAAAATTCAAGGAATATTGACTAAGAAAGGTCATTGTTTCAATCAGCACTCAAGAATAAATCCGAGTTTTTAAACTGCACAAATAACTATCACTTTTATTTGAATTAAACCTCTTCTTAATTATTGCTAAAGAGAACAAAGCATATGAAATGCCTAACGCAGACACACATGCCTGGACACATATGACCACAAAGTATCTCTGAAGGAATGGTGGCTCACAGAATCAGCTACGTTTTACTTTCCTCATTTCTGCACTTGAGTTTTTGGATGCACCAGAAATTAAACCAGCTGCCTGAAATTGCATGGTGATGGGCAGCTCGGAGGATTTTGAAGCCAAGTTTAAGAATGGTCTAAACCTCCAGTGGTGGCCACTGTCCCTTGGTGCTATGTATGGAGCACAACCTACTTAATTAAATCGAGGTGGGAAACCTGAGCTGAAAAAAGAGTTAAACATAAGCTGTTGTCAGATCTGCGTCTGATCTGAAAGACGGTGCTGGGTTAAACTTGGGCTGCGAGAGGTGGCATAGTACAGAATCTTATTTACAGCATTTCTGAAGACGGACTTCCTGGACTACCAACGCAGCCCAGCCTGCAGCAGGTACATTTAATCCCCACAGAAGCAAAGATGCAATCCACATTCTCCATTATTCAGCATTTTAGTAATTCCCAGCAAAAAACGTAGAGCGGAGGATGTTAAATGCCTGCATAACGTATGGAGCCGCTGAAATCCGTCTGCCTGATTAAGCTGGAGCCTTTTTAAAACTTTGGGAGCGATGCAGCACGGCCCGACCTTCGGTAAGCTGTGCTGAAGTGGTGGAGTGAGGACGGACCCCGGGAGGGAGAGGGGCTTTGAGTGGCCCCCGGGAGAGTGGGCGCCAGGCGAAGGCTCCGTGCCGGAGTCTTGGGGGCACTTCTGGCTGCCCACAGTTCCACATCACTGCCACCAACCTGCCCACACAGCAGCCAGCAGCCAGTGCAACCCTGGCAGCAAACTGGTTTCTGACCTCTCTTAAAAAACGTGGGTAAAGTATTACAAGAAACTTTTAAATGAGATGAAATATCAGCATTATACGGATTGCAGAACTATGGAGGTAGATCCTGGCACAAACCAAAAAAAGGACTGTTGGGGTGTGTGTATCATCCCTTCTTTTCCTCCATTCCCAGAGCATGCACACACAGGCACACGGAGTCTACACAAACATGCATTAACCTACACACACAGGCAAACACGCACTCTTCTCCACCCCTCGGGGAGGCATTTTTTATATATTAGCATTTTTGGTGGACTGCAGATGTTCAGCAATTAATTCTCCCTTAATTGAAGCAAAAAAGCAGCAGCAGGAGGAGAAAGCTTTAATTTCAGAGAAGCAGCTAAGAGATCCTGTTGACAAAGCAGTTTTTCCGAAGCCACAACAGAGGGAGACACCGGATATTACACAAGCTTTATCAAATTCGAAGAGATATCTTCTTAATTGAAGTACTAGCTGTGTTTCCATCACAAGGACTATGCACACTCTTGTTGCTCCTATCAGCAATATCTACTGTAACATGCCGTTTGAAAAACCAGCGATTTATGCAGATACGGCTGCTTTAGACATCTACAGAGCAGAGATTCTCCCCACCTAACGCTACAGGTAGGTTGCAACATTGCAGATTTGTGGGCATTTAGGGGAAAAAAAAACAGCAAACAAAGTAATTCATATCTGAGGAAATGCGAAACAATTATGAGAATCTGTTGGAGTTTGATGAGGACGCTCTCGAAACAAATGTGTGTGTATATATATGTATAGAAAAGTTATCTCCAGATCATAAATAAGAGCACTATATTTTGCTACAGCAGCTAGATGTCCCACAGCAACTCACAGGCACTCGGCTCGATCCTGGAAATCAGACAGACTGCAGACGTCTTGCACGGACACATTTCAACAAGTAAACAAATGCTGCTTGGATCAGAATTAGTTTACAGCTTGAACTTTCTAATCATTTCTCATCCTGAGAGAGGCCAGGATCGTAGTAAGTCTCTGAAACGTTTCCATTCGTCTTCCCTCACCCCAAGTGAATAATTCACACCTACCTGATCAGGCTGGATGTGAAAGCTGCGAGGGGTCACAGGCCAACATGGACTGAAAGGTTAGAAACAGATTTGTGAAAGCAGTTCCTCCTAATCACGTTTTCGGTGTTGACTCACGGACAATCCCTTTTCCTCCACCTCCCATCGCAAAACAGGGGAGCGCGGCAGCCCAGCAACCACAACATGAGAACTGAGCTTTAACCCGGCGCCGAGGATTCAGACGGAGCAGGATTCAGGCGGTCCGGAGGCTGCGATGCCGCGGAGAAACCCCGGTGCCAGCAGCAGAGTCATCGCGGCGAACTTGGGCTGCATCTCCTCAGGTCTCAGGGCGGGCGGGAGAGAGAAAACAACCCATCCCTGTCCCCTCCCTGTGCCCAGCGGATCTCCTGCGGCTCCAGCTTCGCCTCGGCGGGGGAAGGGGGGGAGCGATCGCGGGTTAGGCGGGCGGCAGGCGGGGGAGGGCGGGCG
>VZRO01001319.1:849415-881947 GCA_013397915.1 Daphoenositta chrysoptera
GGAGCTCCCCTCAGCTCGGCTCCCCTCAGCCCGGGTCCCCTCAGATCCACCGGCTGGAGCTCCCCTCAGCTCGGCTCCCCTCAGCCCGGTTCCCCTCAGATCCACCGGCCGGAGCTCCCCTCAGCCCGGCTCCCCTCGGATCCGCGGGCTGGGGCGTCCCTCAGCCCCTCCGCGCTCTCCAGCTCCGGCTCACTGCCGCTGCCCCGGCGGTGCCCGGGAAAACATCCCCCATGGCCGCATTGTCGAAACTTCGCCTCATCTTCCTACAGGCGGCTGCGCCGGGGAAGGGGCGCCTCGGCTCCTGTGGCTCGTGCTGCGCTACATTAAAAATCAATCGTGTAATTCGGCTGCGCTGGCATTAGGCGTCATTGTAAAGCTGCTTCTCCAGAAACCACCAAAAGAGAGATTCTTGGTGTAGGGGAAAACACGGTGATAACAGAAAGAGGGAGAAATTGAGGCGTTTATTTGGATAAAATGCCAAATATTCGCTCCGTTTGGGCGAATATTCCGCGAATAGTGCAAGCATGAGCTATGAACATACAAGGCCACACTGCTGTTGTCAAACCGCTCTTACGGAAGGCGATGAAGGCCAGGTGTGTCACTGTGCTCAGGTCCAGAGGCAAACCCTGCCATCGACGCCTGCGGCGAAGAGGTGGCCCTGGCTGTGGAAGCGCACGCAGCGCAGCTCCACCCCGGGGCCCCACAGGACGGAGAGCTGGCCCACGGCCAGGCACAGCACCTTCACGGAGCCGTCACTGCTGGCCACAGCCACCAGGCCACCTGAAACACAGAGCAAAGGCATCGAGGTTGGCAAAGGCTACACAAGAGAGCGGCGCTGGAAGTTTTGAGATGGTGGCTTTAAAGATACACGTGTGTACTTCTGTTTCCTGGGATAAATAAACAGAAAGTTGGATGGATCAATAACAATGAGATTGGGTTTCAGAGCGATTAAGCCAGTCTGGAGACCTCATGTTCTCCTCACAAGAAGCCTGGCTATTTTGACAGAATCACAGAATCTGCTGAGTTGGAAGGGATGCGAGGATCATCAAGTCCAACTCCTGGCCTTGCACAGGACACCCCCAGGGTCCCACCATGTGCCAGAGAGTCTTGTCCAAATGCTTCTTGAACTCTTGTCAAGTTTGGTGCTGTGCCCATTGCCTGGGGAGCCTGTGCCAGTGCTCAACCAACCTCTGGAGGAAGAGCCTTTTCCTAATATCCAACCTAAACCTCCTCAGCACAGCTCCAGGCCATTCCCTCAGGTCCTGTCACTGGTCCCCTCAGAGCAGAGATCAGTGTCTGCCCCTCCTCTTCCCCTCACAAGGAAGTTGCAGACCCTGATGAGTCCCCCCCCTCAGTCTCCTCTTCTTCAGCTGAACAGACCAAGTGCCCTCAGCTATTCCTCACACAGCTTCCCCTCATGGCCCTTCACCATCTTTGTTGGCCTTTGGATGCTCTCTGATAGCTTAATCTTTTTTTTTTTTTTTGTGTTACAGTGACCAAAACTGCCCACAATTCTCAAGGTGGGGCTGCCCCAGTGCAGACCAGAGCGGGACAATCCCTTATATTTGGATACAATTATTCAGGGACAGATTCTGACACACAGGCTGAGTACCAGAGGAGTAGATGCTCTCCTAATACCTGGAGATATCAAGATCAGACCATGCTTTTAACACTGCTTTAATTGTACTGCTCTAAGACATGAAGATGTGAGTTTGCAGCTAAATTTCCAGAAGGTCAGGCATCTAACTGAACTGAGTGCTTGCGCCCTTATGTCCATATGGAAAAAACGATAATTAAATCCCTAGTATAGAATAGGGTTTAACAGTAGAAAAAATAAAAGAAAACTTTAAAAAGGTTCTAAGGAGTTCTCAGTTTCCATGTGCTTTTTTGCAAATCAAATGGACTCAGTTTTCAACACTCCTAAGGAAGCAGAATGTGTTTATAAGTTTATTATCTTCCTGCTTAAATAAAAGCAGAGGTAATAGCTGGTAAGTGATATGTTTGAAGCGCCTCTTACTTACCGAGCCTCCAGATAAAGATTCTCCTTTAGAAATTAACTATAATAATCATGAGTTTCACGTACAAAAAAAAAATAAATCAATACATTCATTTCAAAGCTGATGTGGCTCTAACAACAACGGGATCACTGTACTGTCAGTCATGATCTTGGTCAAACACCTTTTTCTATTTGGAGCAAGTTCAATATACCCTCCAAATGATTACAGCTCTTCTTATGTATCGAGATTTTCTCTCTGAAAGCAAAGACATCACCAGCAGAAGAATAATTAATATTGACACTGACAAAGTCAATCTGCCACCAAGGTCATAATTTTTGGGAAGACTATGAAAAACAGGAGATATTTTGCTATTTTTAGTAACTCAGGTTATTCACCAAATAGCCAATGGGCACATACTGCCCAGCAGACGTGAGCATGGAGGAATTTATCCGTTTTAACAATTTAGGGCCCTGGGTGTGCCTATGTGATGTACAGTTTATCCAGGGAATATACTGTCCCTCCGTTCAAACTAGGTCATAACAATGACGTTGTCTGTTCTGCTCATGAAGATCTGATGGCTTCATTTCTCCATTTATCAAAAGAAACACGTAGCCTAAAACAGCTTACAAATGCACTGAGAATATTTAACCACAACTTATGCTTAGTGTGGTCATGGATATTTGTGCAAGAAAGACAACTAGGAACTAGAGCTAACCATGATAAATATGCCCTATTTGCAAACCTTTATAACTACCCGGCTTCTTCATCTAGAACAAAGCCTGACACAGCAAAGATCTGTAGGATGGATTAGAGTGTCCAAAGCAGCAGATGTGAATATTTTTTATAAACTCTCCTCCAGCAAGTCTTTGCTGACAGAAGCATTGCATATGGATTGCACTTGCAGTGAGACTCTCCAGGCAATCGCTAGATGACTTCTCAAGGAGCCAAACAAATGCCATTTTGCCTGCAGCCCTGACCCCACAACAGCTGGGCAGGGGGTTATTGTCACTTCCAGCTTCTCAAATTCACTATGAACCCAGTTTTTGCAGAGAGGGATGGGCAGGAGAAAAGGTTTGGACAGCTGCAGTCCACTTCCAGAAAGGAAGGGCAGGACAGAGTGACAACTGAGACAAAGCTTCAGCTCATTCACTCCCTGGGTTGAGCAGGGCAGGGACAGACCCCAACCCTGCCTTTTTCTAAATGCTTTGCTAGGTAAATCACATGCCTGAAGCAAAACCATAGCGCTCATCCTGTCAGTCCATGCCAGTATTCCACCAGTCCTGGGAAATGACAAAGCCGACAGGAAAATAGAGAGGTCAGTAAAAAACAGCCAGCTGGGAGGTACAGTAGTACCCTGCACTGCCTTCATCGCTAGCTCTCACTGGGGAAAGGATGGAGGTGCACTAGGTAGCCCTGGTGAAGAATGATTCATTTCAGAGGAATTTTACCAAGTTAGGATGTGTTACAATCGCTAACCATGAGTACAGCCACTTCCTGGCTCAGGAGCAGCAGGATGCACAGGCAGATGCATGCAAGGGGGAATGCACAAAATGACAACATCTCATTTCCATCACCCTTTATGTCAGCACTGATCTACGGGCTCATAACAATTTGCTCATTATAATGTAAATTTACTCCGTCCTTCCTTCCAAAAGGAGATGTTTCATTTTGGGAAGAGGGAACAAATTGTGTTTTATTGCTCTTTCAAAATGTTCTCCAACTAGGAAAGCAAACAAAAACTACTACATAATTGTGATGCAAAGCTGTATTTTAATGAAGGATACTTACTTGTCACTAACAAAGGCACTTTGATATAACACTGGAGAAACATAAAAGCCTGAAGATAGGTTGTTCTTCATACCTTTGACCCAGCTGTCAGGGGGGCTGGTCTATGCAAACTCACTGAACCCAGCAGTTAGGCTGATTTGCATTGAAATGAACAGATTCTGCTTAGAAGACGCAAAGTCTCCAAGACTCTGACCTCTAGATCTCACAGCCTCTAGATCTCCAGCTCACAAGGCTTCCAGAACCTGCTCTGGATCTGTTGGTGCACTTGGCAACATGGAGAGCTAAAGGGAAGCTTTGCTCCGCCTGGCCCCACGCCAATCCTTAGCTCAGCCTTCTTCCTCAACCTGGCAGACAAGGAGTGATGACAAAGCACATTGCCACCACAAAGAGACCCTACAGTAGCAGCCTTTGTACTAATCACAGCTGATTTGCTGTTGCCCATTGCTAGAACACAAGTACTAATTTTTCTGATGTACCCCTATTATGTCCTTAGAATAACATAAGCTCTGACCATCTGGTCACGTGCTTCAAATACAATGCAGTGAGTTGCAAAAGGTAAAGAAAGGTAGCAAAGCCAATTAAAGGTACAACCAACTTCTGTGCAAGGAATCCTTAGGAGGGATGACAACTTAGCTGAGAAAAAAATCTATTTGTGCACTAAAATGTACTTGGCTGATGGTGCTTACTCCACATGTAAACCTCAGGCTTCTGCCCTTCCTTCGGGACCCACAGAGAAATGTGGAGCCAAGGCAGACCCCAAACTACCCCCCAGGGGATGGTGAAACACAGGGTTTCCATGAAAATGCTTATCTGAATCCCATCTCACCTGGGTGCTGCGGGGCAGCCAGAATCTGGACTCTCTGGACAGCCACCTTCTTGGACCAGACTGAATTTAGTCTGAGGAATCACTGCACTTTCAGCTCCCTCTTTTGCCCAGCACTGGAGTAAAGTACTGCTGTAGGTTTCCAGTCCCAGTGTCTCACAGAGAAAACCTCTGTTCTCGTCTCCAGACTGGCAATGCTGTTGGTTTTAGGCACTGATTAATGACAAATGCAGTGCTGTTGTTTGGGTTGGAAACACATTTGTACTTAGAACAATAAAAATCATCTGTGCCCTTCTGGAAGAACTATTAATGCTACTAAAACTGTATCTCTACATTGTTTTGAGACCAGAACTGAACCTTAACATCATTTGGTACTTCAGTAATATTTTAGTAATTTTTTTTTTTTTTTTTTACTTTTAGGAGACATACCCCACTCTGGAGAATGGGGTAGTTAAAATGAATTCTCTTGTATGAAAATCTGTTCTTGTAAATTTTCCAAATGTACATAAAGTTATGGGCTTGATAAAGCCCATAGCCATAAAGTGCCAAAAGCAGGAATCTGGCAAAAAACCCACCAAATTTACTGGAGTGTCCACACTGACCTAAACATGTGAATTTAAAAGCAAAGTTACTGCATTCAGTGAGTCTCAGTTGTGTTAGATATAAATAAGCAACCTGCTTTTTCTCATCTGCAAGGAACTTTGCATACCTATGCCACTGCGTAAATCCTAAGGAACCAAAGCCCCTCCTGTGAATACAGTATGAAATCTGTCTCCTAATTTGAACTGGTGGATAAATTTAAAATAGTGCAGGCGTGTTGAAGCAATCTAATTTTTTTACTGCATTTCTTCAGAAGACAGAGCTAGACAAGATTAATTTGCTGGGTTGATGGCTCCAGATTACTTGGGGTAAAAGGAACAAAACCTGTACTTGTCAAAAGACAGTTTGACAATTTATATTTCATAAGAGCCTAACAGAAATCACAGCCATGATTACTGTCTTCTTTGTACGATGAGTTTTGAGTGAAACCTTGCCAGGACCACACAACATACTGCTTTACATGTCCCAACAGTGGGAAACTGTGACATCTTTGGAGCAAACCACCACCACTCCTCACTGGTGAGCCCTTTTATATGCCCCTTAAAGCATTTAACTTTTCTTTGGGCAAATTAATTTACTAATTCTGTAACATTCCATTATCAAGTACTCTGAAAAGTTCCAGTTTAGCCCGTCAGTACTTCATATCTCTGGAGTAGTCTAGCAGCTTCCGTGCTCACAAAATAGTGTTGTAACCAAAGTCACAAACTGCACAGCTCCCCAGGCACATCAGGCTGAGACATCCTTCCTGATAACTGGCACTGTTTGCTCACTTCCAGTAACATTTTCGATAGACTCAGCAGCTCAGGACAACTCTTCTGCTCACATATGGAGCAGAACAAGGACAGTGACAGATCAAAACCTCTCCTCTCAGCTCCAGCAGCTCCTCCTCTCACAGACAGCAGAGTAGTCGAGGAGCAGGATTTGGGCAGTTGCTTCTAGTAACAGTACAGCAGTTACTTCAGACTTCCTTGCAAGTAACTCCGATGTGATACCTTCCCCAATTTAAAAATTAATTGCACTGCCTAACTGTAAGCAAAGCATCCACCTTCAAAGACAAACCCAGCTATTTCTGGGTTTAAATTATAAAAAAAAATATTGTGTGAATTGAAGAAATTCTGTTTATCATAACTGCATAAAGAAGCCTGAGACCATTCCTGATGGCAGAGATGAAATAACATATCAAAGAAAGAAAGCACAAAAAGCTTTGATCAATAGGGAAATGGTTTTTATACACATCAGAACCAATTTAAAGAATTCTCTAGGATCAATTTAGATAGACAGAAATGCTTCTCAGCATTTATTACCTGTGGAGGGAATATTGATCCCATCCATTGATTTCTCTTATGCATGTAGAGCAGCATCTGGTTTTGTTGTGTGGGTTTTCTTCCAAAGAAAGATGACCCAAAGTGGAAGGTATCAAGAAACTACTTGTATTTAAGGACTTACATTAATGGTTCAACCAATGTCATTACTCAGAACTTTTAAACTCTGTTCAAGAACAGTCAGAATGTAATTTACCTTAATTTTGGCACATGATTGTTAGTCAATGGAATATATTTTAAGAGAAGTGGGTTTTTTTGAACCTTACTTACCAAAGGCCACCAATTCCTTACATAACACTTTGCATCAAACATATTTCCTGTTCCCTTTTTAAAAAGAATGTCTCTTCATGATAATGTTATAAATTGCACAGCCCTAATGGATTACATTCCCTCTGAATTAAGGTCTTTTGTCATTATTGGAGCTGCAACCATTTGCATCATCATGAGGATCCTCAGCCTGAAGTCTCCTAGGAACTGGGCACCTTTCAGGTGAGGTGTGAAAGGTAAAAATACCCAGTCCCTCCCTTTAGTAATCTGGCTAACACTTAGTTAATGTACTTGCCTACATAAAAGTAAATAGAATATTTACAAGGGCTGCAAACTATGACCACAGCGGCTGTAGATAAAATTCTTCATTAGTCACACTAAGCAGAATGTTACTTACCAGGCAACCAATTTCAACATATGATAGATGGCAGACAATTTTTTTTTTGTTCTATAAGCAGCTTTCGACAAATATAACAAGTATTTCTTGTACACGATGGTTTGCTTAGGAATGCACTTTTTAGACATTATTATAAGTTCTTTGTTCTCAAATGTAAAGCTTCCTAAATATTCTTGTGGAAATAATGGTGACCCCTTCCTCCCTTTGTCTTCACACTCTATTTAGATCTTTTAAAGCAGAGGGCATAGAAGAATAATCTTGAGCAGAGTGTAATTCACTTGCAGCAATTCACTAAATATTCTCAGTAATGGAGACCTTTTGATAAGCAAGGGAAAGAGAGAAGATATCCAAGAATCTGCTGATACATGTGTTTAATACACTGGTACCAAAATAAAATCCTTTTGTCATTCTCTCTAGTGACTTTTTTTCTTTCCCCTTTCTCAGAAGTATTTAAATAGACATAGATTTGGCAAAGTATATTAGGGAAAATTAGCTCATCTCAGATTGCACTTAAACTCGTGACTCACCTTATGCATGTGAAGTCATTCAACTCAGTACAATCATGTACTCAAATGAGGCAGGATCAGGGCATCACAGAGTCATTACTGCAACAAGGACTTACAGCACAAGGTCTTAGAATGAGCAAACTCACTTTTGTTTGGCTTTCAGCAGGACAGCAACAGTCAGTCCTAAACAGGAAGGCAGCTTTTTAGGCTGAGTACGGCCATAAAGGGCAGGCGTCCTAGTCCCAAGTATCGTAAAAAGGTAATAACAGGAAAGTCAGGGCAGAGAAGCTTCTCAGACAAATTATGCAACAGACATTTACGAAGGTGGAAAGCGATTCCCCTGGAACACAGAAAAACCTCAAGTTACCCAAGCAGTGTGTTAGCAGAAATTTAATTCACATCTTTAAAAATCTGCATGTAGACATTTGGCCTGGCTGATAAATGAGTGTGGAGCAGGATGAGGCCTGATGCATTTCCCTCCAAAGAAAAAAGGCATGGAGTAATGTCTGGCCAATGGAAAAAGAGGACTTCTCTTAACTTCTTACTCTGTGGAACTGTGACCTAGATGAAGGGGCATTATTCCCGGAGATTAAACAGATCTCAGAACTCGACAAATCCTTTTTCAAGCAAGAAATCACCAGAAAGTTACTCAGAGCAAAGAAAGCATTTATCTGATAGAAGAAAATCCTTTATATAAAAGAACTTTAAGCCTTTTTATAAGGATTTCTAGACCTAGACCATTACTGTAAAGCTCCCTTTCAGCTGGACTTGAGCTTGTTTATATTACATTTTAGTTGGCCTTTTTGGTAGCATATTGCATTTTTTAAGTAGTTTCAAAACAAAGCAAAAAATATTAAAGCAGAAACTTTTGAAGCAGCATCTTCAAGATGTCAAAACCTTTCTGGATGTGTCAATGAGGCATGTTGAATACATTAAAAATAACATATTGAGAATAAAAGGAAAATACTTTCTGTCTAGGACTGGATATTTGAAATGAAAGTGTCTGTCAAAGAAGATATTTTTGTGCATATAATAGGAAGGCACTTGTCTAGCTTTCAGTGTTACCTAGAATACCTGTATGTGGGCACATGTGTAGGTCTGTGTTTCCAAGGGAATCTACCTTGAGAAAAGAACTGATGAGGAAGGACCAAGCCATCCTGGCAAAAATCCTTGGATTGCTACCAAGTGCGGGACCTTGGGCCCACCAAGCTGTTCTGAAATCAAAAATCCCCAAAGGCAGCATTTGGTTTTTAAATCACCACTAAAGAGGAGGTGTTGAGTGACATTGCATCCACAGGGAGCTGCCAGAAACCCCATCAGGGCGGTTACAGGTTGGCTGAGAAACTCCTGAAAAGGTGACATCAGTACTGGGGCTGCTGTAGTTATGCTTGTGCTGCCCAGGGCAACAACATGACAAAAATGTCACATTTTAAGAAAGCAACAGAGGAAAAGAGGAAAGATCAGTATCATCTGATGCTCTTCAAAAAGGAATAAATCACCATAAAATTATCTGCAGGAGTTGCCAAGCTGAATCTCTGCTTGCAAAGAAACTTTCTGAAAGACGTTTTATGTGATGGCAAATGCTCCAGAGCATGCTTATGGTTCACATTCATATCTTGTTCTGAAGAACAAGCTTTTCCCTTCTGGTAAACTTATATATTGGAAGCAGCATGCCACGTACTGTACTGCCAAGTAACACTACCTCCAGGATACATTAGCTGTTTTCTCGGTGTTTGAAGAGTCACACTTACATTAAATACAAACTTTCATTAAGAAAAATAATACTTACTGATGGGTTAAGTGAGAAAAATTAAGTAACAGCAAAATTTCTGTCACCACAAATTGAAAATTATTCTAGTTTCTGCTATAAGTGAGGTCCCTGAATACAGATTTGGGTGCAAAACCATGCTTTCCTCTGAACTTCTTAGTTGGCTGCAGCTGTATGTGTTTTAGGCATTGGTATGTCTCACTTTTAAGAATTCAGTGAAGTTGAGTGGTGTATAAAGAGACGAAAACTTCCAGGTGTGCAGGAACAGAGCTCTGACTAATGAAAACACTGGTTTAAAAGCATTCAGAGAACAGAAGAAAACCTTTGTATTAATGCTCTGCTCCTTCTCCTTTCCCCACATTGAGATGCCTGCAGTCATTCAGTTAAAGCCTCCCTGATCCTCCTTCCCTTCTCAAGTGATAAGAAGGATATGACTGTGTTACAGAAGATGAGACTGGGATGTGAACACTGATTTATTTTTCCCTTGGACAGCATATGCATCATTCTTTCCGTTAACTCTAAGGGAATGACCAGATATGTAATCACTTTTTGACACGGAGTCAGATTCATCTCATCTGACCTTGCCATCCCACAGTGGATTCAGTTCATCCAGGTTCTTTCTGCAGCTACCAGGGAGGAAAACTCCCTTTTCCCAGGAGCTCCCCTGCCTCTCTGGGATAGCAGGTGGCCGGCTCTGCCTGCTGACTGCAGAAGGACCTCCACAGCTCCTTCTCAGACAGCTCAGGCAGGGTGACACTAAATCCCATGCAGGACTTCCAAACAGGCACCTCAAAGACATTTTTAAAGAAAATTCCATAACTTGCACTGCTGACAGATGTGTAAACCTGAGCATCTGCAAATGTACATAGGCACCTGTATCCATCCAGGGGCTTAAATACCATCGAAAGCCAGACTTACATAGGCAATGACCTCTATTAAACCCAAGTCTTAATCATTTGGTGCAACTCTCATGCTGTGGCAACAATCCATAATTTCAGTAGTATTTGATAGCAAAGCAGATCGTGTGCACTGTCAACATTTTGTAACCCTGTTAACTCTGAGATAATGGGCTTGTCTCTGCTCTATTTCTAAGCTTATTGGAATGGACTGTAATTAGCACTTCCTTTTTTTTATACAAATCTCTTGACCCCCAGAGCCAGTTCTTACACCACAGCTAATAACCGCTGCAGGTGATCAAAGCCTGAGATGGAGGTGGACACAGACCTAGAAGCCAAACTTCAGTTTACTTCCAGTGTTTAAGCAGGAGTCATGAAAAATACTGCTTCAGAGAAAAAGCACTTCTGAGGGAAAGTAATAGATATTTTGCTTTTCCTCAAAATGTTCTGCTTAAGTGTTTTACCTCTGAATATGCTCCTTAAAGAGAGGTTCATTATCCTTATGAGCCTAGACCAGAGCAGCTCTGGCTAAACATTGTGGATTCCTAATGCTTTATGCACTCATCAGTCTTTCCTAGCAAATAAGATCAGGAAACACTTCTGTTTTGTCCTTAAAGCTAGTTTCTTGTTATCATTATTATTTCAAGCTTAGAGGATGATCTAATGGATGTGGATTCTGGTTTCTGTCAAGCCAAGTCCTTTGCTACACGGTGCTCCCAGGAGATGGAGTCTCATGTGATGTGGGCCCTGCTGAGGTGGCTGGGAGAGCCAGGCTTGGCTTGTGCTGTGTGTGCCTCCAGCTCAGCCTGAGGTTCCCCTCCTGACTGTGCCGTGTCCCATCTGTTGTAGCTGTCTGGGAATCTTCTCTGGTGACTGGAAAGAGATGAGTGGGATAAAATGTGCCCTGCACGTCCCTACTCTCTGTCTTCTCCATGGCTAGCTTGAACAAATTATCTCATTTTTAAGCAGTCAAATAGATGGGACTCAGTGCCACCCTTAATCTCAAACTTCAGTTGTCCCAGCTCAACTTGCGGGTTTTTTGTCTGTTTATAAAACTTCCAGAATAAAAAAAAATGGAGATTTTAAATCTTAATCAGTGCAGCCTTCAGATGTTGCCTACACTGTCATGGTAATACAAGTGAAACAGCATTACAGAGTGACTTTTCTCTTTCTTCCACATTACAACTAAATAGTATTTCACCATGGTAGTAAAACCAGACAGACAGACGCACAGGAAGACTCTGAAAACAAAACAAAAACCCAGAAGTAGAAAACTGGGCTTAATAAAATCTTCTCCAAGTACAAGCTCCAAGAGTCTCCCTTTAACTTAAGCATGTTATTGTCAACAGTGGCATCTCTGGCTGTTCCCTTAACTAAACATTCCTATTACTGTCATTCCTCGGGTTGTCATATTCACTGCCTTGACAGCACAAATATTGTGCTGTAAAATCTGTCAGAGAGGCCAGTTGATTTCCTACATCTTCTGACACTTGCAGGTCTTTAATACCAGGCTGTCAGAACACCTAAGAGAAAGGCGGGTGCTTCCCTGTTCAGGGCTGTTACTGTGACTACCATCATACACACTTTAATCATTAGCCTTATACTACTGTGAAATCCTGACTTTTATGCCCTTGGAGTCCCATGCCAGAAAATGCTGCTGGCATAAATCTATTGTAGAGGTTAGCTGGCTCACTTACCCATGGAGTTCTATACGTAAAATGAAGCCTTTATGTTTTACAAAGCTTATATAGTGTTTTCTTAAACTTTCTTCTGTGATTTTTTTTTTTTTTTCCAGAGGGGAGCTGTAGTAGGTGTAACAATTACTCAGTGACAGGCGTAGGTGAACCTCAGCTGCTTAAAATAAAACTCTCTGTGCCAGGACCCTTTTGTCTTTAGGTGTACTGAAGGAGCAGATGAGCTTGGTGGGCAGTGAGTTTTCTTTAATGCAAAACTCCTCTGATTCAATATTAAAATGAAACTGAGAGAAGAAGAACAAGAGTAAATCAGACCAGAACAATCCCTGGTCTTTAACTGTTTATGGCACTCCCATCACAGGAAGGAGAGCATCTGTAATCCTGCTCCTGCTTGGCTGTTGTCCCCCAGTGACAGTGAACAAAGTGTTCTGGGCAAATAATTATCCTGGGATAGGCCTTTGTGAATCTCCCCTGTTCTAGCATTCCACTTGGATACATAGAAAAATAAATGAAGAGCTGTTAAAAAAGATTTTATAGCCCCCAGATCAGGGTGCTGCTGAGATGTAGAAGTCTCTGCTACTACCAACAGTCCAAGTGATCACACGGTGTGACACAGTGCCACAGAAGCCACACAGTCAATGGATTTAGGAAACCCCCTTCCAAGAACAAAGAGTGTGATAAGCAAAGCATGTACTTCCAGGTGGTATGAGTCAGGTAAGCCCCCAGGAACCATAGATGAATGTTGTGTAGCTTTAAGTGACTCTATTGATGCTCCCAAGAGTTTCTGCTCACAGAGAGGAGAACAAAAATTTAGTTCTTTAGTGCTTTAATTGCCAAAGAACATTTGCTGCAGGAACCTAATAACGTTTTTATGTGCGAATCCATGAACACGCTGCAAGAGCATTACTGGAGAATCAACAGAGTTGTGGCTGAGGCAGAGGCAGGACAAGTTTGGAGATCAGTTCCAATAAGTGCCTTGCTGCCTGACAGCACAGTTAATTTAATTTCTCCAGGCTTTAGTTCCCCATCTGCAACAGAAACCTGAATCACCACTTTGTTCAGCTCATCTCTTTAGGCTGACCGGGGTGGGAACTCCTACAGCTTGCCCAGTGGAGCCTCTGGGCATTCTTAAAAATCATAAATAACCACAGAACGGGTCAGGTTGGAAGGGACCTTAGAAGTGATATAAGGCAGCAGCAGATCTCCTGGCTCTGTGAGCACACAAGGCAGCAACTGAACCTTGGGGGATAACACACACACCCCCTTGGGCTGCCAAAATCCCCTCACCTGTCCTAAGGGAATGGCCAAACCGGGCAGAAGTGTGGGCTGGCTGCTCCTGCTGCCTGGAATGGATGCTGCTGTCAGGGTGACAAACGCCGTCTGTCATCGCGGCATTTATGACACTAATGCTGAACCGCTGGACAGCATCCAATAAAAATCTATGCTGAGGTAATGGGACGGAGCTAGAGAGTGCTGAAAAGGAATCCCCAGCTAATAGAGCTCTGATGGTTTTGAGTATACACAGAATATCTTGTAATACTACAGCTAAGTGATAGTTAAATAAACAACAAAGGTAATTGTAGGGTACTTCAATCGCTTTGCAGATTTATGGTGCTTTGAAGGCAGCTCCTTGCAGCGCTCTCTGCCAAGGTTTTCAGCAGGGTTAACGCTTTTGAGTCCTATGCTTTAAGTGTCTGAAAGATATGAATTGTGTTTCACTTGCTGTCCTGGACTGACTGGGACATTGTTGCTTTTTTTCACAGCCAAAAAATATTTTTAATTCTTTATGGGTTATTCATCCCTTGCCTGAGGAGCCAGTGTAGGTCAAGTCTGAATGAGTTTGACTCAGAACATGCAGACTGTCTGCTCCTTCAAGCCTAAGTCCATGACGTGCAACAGTTTCCAAAATTAAAATGTCTTACTAGACTCAAGTAGTTTCTGATATATTAGATTAAGATATAAAATCCAACTGCAAACCCTTTAAACTGTGTTCCTTTTCCTTGAACTTGCCATTTGCAATCCTACTGATTGCTTGGAGACATTAGTTGCTCTTTCCTGTGCTCACAGAGCCAGTTGTACATGAAAATGGTGGAGGTAGGGCTTTGTAAGTCCAATCCATCCCTTTCCTAGGACTGCATGAGCATGGGTAGTTTAAATTATTTTCATTTAAATCCAGGTTACCAAAGCAACCCTGTCAAATAGAGACATCCACCTTTTTCATTTGCGGGATGACTCTGGCTAATACTTAGGCTGTCATGGTCTCCAAAAGAAGGAAGACTGCAGTTCTCCTCCACCACCATATTATCTTTTCTCATTGCTTTATATTTTGGCAAACCTGCAATGATAGGAGGTAATTCTAGCTTGTAAGATCTGAGAAGAATTGAATGCAAATCCCAATGCATAGCTTTAAAATCTAAATATGTAATTTTCTGCAACCTCTCTGTCTCCTCCTAATTTACCCAAAAAGCAGGTGAATACTTCGCTGTTCTCCCTTTCTTTGGAAACACATGCTGTGCTCTGATAGCTCTTTTCCTTCTCCAGCAATAATTTTCCTTCTTCTTGTACTGAAGCTCAGGACTTTCCTGCAGACATTGTTCTCAAGTCTAGCCTGGTTCTTCTATGTCCTCTTCTACATCAGTCCAGTTCTTTACTCCACACTCCTTATTCTTCACTTTCTCACCTGTGCCTCAGGCGATCCCATGACCATCCATCTATGCATGCATCCATCCATGCATGCATCCATCCATACATCCTTCCATTCATCAGGATAACACATCCTTTCCCCACTTCCAGCTCCACACTAAACCTGCTCTTTTCCTGATACATTTCCAACTTGAAACACTGGTTTGAACTTTTTTTTTGGTGAGTTACATATTCTTTTGACAATTTCCAAATAACATCTTTGTCATTTAGCTTTCTAACCAGCATACAGGCTCCTGTAACTCCTGGATTACTAAATCATCTACATGACTATTCTGATGAGACAAAAAATGATGGTACAGAAAATCATTTATAAATTCCATTCTCCACAGAAATTTTAAATGCCTTCTATATTATTCTTAATTAGGAAGTTGCTTATTAATACTGTCCTGACATAGTCCTGTGAGGAATTATAGGAATTAACCTGAGCTCTAACAATGCACAATTTTCATTATCAGAACACAAGTCTTACTCTCGCAGTGCCACATATTTTGGGCCAGCACAGACCCAGGCCCTGCCCAACAAAAGCTTTGGCCACATGGTGGGACAGGTTTATCAGCCACATGTCAACAAAGAAACCTCAGCCTTCTTCTTCATTCATACACAAAGAATTCAAACAATGATCTTTGGGCAGAATCCCAGGATCTTATTTTGTGTACAAGGAAGCTGTGGGTTCCCTTGTGTTCCTCCACACTGCAAGAGCTTTTGTTTTAAATATGACCTTGTACTCAGGTGATTCTATTCCCATGGATACAGATCTCTTTCATCTGTATGCTGCAGGTGAATGGATGATTCCCTAATAGTGTTAATGTTTGTTATTAACTTTTAATAACATCTGTGATTCAATTAATTTGACATTTCCATTAGACAATTGTGTCTGTTCTTTCTTTCCACTGTGAGTGAGTCCAGATCTGCTGCCTTTGCATTAAAGCTGCAAATTGATGCAGCTTCAATAAATGACATTTGTTTTAAAATGGGGCTCCCACCTGGTTCTAGAGTTTCTCAAAATCTGGAAATACTCAATTGAATTTCTGATTGCAGCAACTACTGAAGGGAAAAACCAGGCTCCACTTTCATATCCAACCTCTCTCTGAGTCCCATTATCTATCTATCTATCTGTCTGTCTGTCTATGTAAATGTTTCTCCAAAGGCTTGATTCAGATTCAGCCCCTGATTTCTCTATGTAATACATTTGCCAGGGATTTGGTTTGGTTTCACAAGAGCTTTAGCAACATAACCAAAGCAACCATGCCAGGCTGCATAAATGGAATTTCAGCAAGTACTTCTGAACAGAACCTCCTCCCCAAATTGTTTTTCTGTAATTAAAAAGTGTCTTTCAAATGGAACCACTTAGCATAGCTCTGAACTCTATCCAGGATGGTCATAAACTGATGCTCACAGGCTAAGGGCCAAGATTTTAACATCAGATACAAATGCAGTAACAGATGCCAATACTGCCAACACCAAAATCTGGCCTGATGGTCTCCGTTTTAAAGGGTTTGTTTCTTTGTTCTCATTTCTGCTTGTAAAATCAAGGAGTGCAATGAAATCAGAGCTCAGATAAAATACTCCTTGGGAAAACTCAGCATGAAAACTCTCTCCAAGACAGGCTTCTGGTCTGCCTCAATCTTATCCCAAATAACCCAAATAGCTTGTGATGGAGCCTTCTCCAGAATTCCGTATTCTTTATGAGCAATAAGCAGGCCAGAAGCCTCAGTATCAGCTTCAACTCTTTTAATCAAAAATCCTAGATATACATAATTTCAGCACTTCTTCCCTGATGTCTGTAGTGAATCACCTTTAGCTTCTGCCTGTACCCCTTCCAATGGTCTCCACTCCCCAGCTACACCAATTCAAACTTCCTTCTCCAAAGACATCTTATTCCTTTAGGTATTTTATCTTCTCCATTCCACCTGTTTAGCTTTCAACATCTCATTTCCTGATTCACCCAGCAGTCTTTACACCCAAAAGTTCCACAACCCAAATATTGATGCTTTCTTCAAAAACACAGAAGACTTGAATGAGATCAATTGAAACCACTGATGTCAAATTTCCTCAATCAGAAACCTGTTCAGCAGAGTTCCTTCTGCTCCAGCAAAGGCATCTGCACTTTAATGTTCTTCATGCTCTTGGAAATGGCTGTTGAGAGAACAGCCTTTCATGGGACTGACTGCAAATTCAGACATCTGAACAGCAGAGTCAGTGGCTTAACAGGTAGAGATGTGTCAGCAATGACTCAAGAAGGCAAGAGAGAGGGGAAAAATGCCTCTTCTATCAAACAGATCATTCTTGCTCTACCCCAACACCTCTGTTGGCAGCCACCGTGCCACCCCCTTTACCTTCACTCCACCCTCCTTACTGGAGTACAACTCAAGCTTTCAGAATTTCTCGGGGCACTGAAGTCTCAGCTTCTGCTGAAAGCTGTTTCCATTTGGCATCCAGCCCTCAATTATATTTCTAGTTAATACCCCTGGTGCACTAAGAACTGCCCCAATTCCAGTCCACGAGCAATGATTCCTTGGAAAGATGAACCACTGGCCTGTCCTAGACAACAAACAAACAAACAAACAAAGGACTTTGGTGCCTTGCAGCTGGTAATCAAGTAGGAAAGAAATGGAAGTTTCCAAAAGGGATCCAGCCTAAGGAAAATCCTAGTTTCTGTATTTACTGCAGCTGTTCCTGAGCTAGTATGTCTGGGATAACAAGGATGAGAATTCCAGCAGACAGATGATAATGACTAGAAATAATTTGATACTATCTTTTTCTCTATCCCTACTGGTAGAGTAGTTTGTTTCTTAGAATTTTGGTTTTGCACCACAATAAATCATGGGAAAATTACTGATTAAATCTGAGGTCTTAAAGACATGAAGTATTTGTAATAACTAGTATGAGAAAATCATTTAACTCTTAGAATCTACTGATTAACATATAATTAATGTGATTCCTTTTATTGTTAGAAATACAGTTTTATTTAAAGATAATCTTCTAATCCACTTCAAAAGCAATTATGGCAAGAGCACATTAACTAAGAATCAGTTGCACATCCCAGAGACATAACAGATCCAGGACTTTATTAGGAAACACTCATGTGGAGGTGACTGAACAACTGGGGAGGGCATCACTTATTCCACTTAATTATTTAATGCAACAGGATTTAATTCACTAATGAAATTAATGAAATTGTTGGATATTGAAAACAGGCTGGCTTATGCACACCCACCATGGCATCACAGATACTCCTCCCTCTGTTTGCAGACACTGGGGGGTGAGGGGATCATGTGCAGCATCGACACTGAGAAAGGCTTTCTAGAAACCTTTAAAGTGGAATTTAGAAACTGAGATGCAGGAGGAAGAAGCTTCTGGAACACCACAGAGCTTCTGCATGTGCCTCTGGCCTGTGTGGGATACACTGATGCATTTAAGGAAAGGTGGAATCCTTAAGTCTAAAGTTTTAGGCAGAAGGGTGGAATCTCTTCTCAATTAAAGAAACCAGGAAAAAAAACCAAAAGAGAAGCCCACACAGACTGAACTCCATTGTTTTGGATGCTAAAGGGAGATTCTACTTAAAAATTAAAATCACATTTTCCCTTAGTACCTGAAAATCAATAATTCAAATACTTAAGTCAGCGAAAATGGTAGAGTATTGGATCTGCATGAACAGAAGAAGTCAATGGCACATTCAGGATTAGAACTTGAATCTGTTTCTTAGAACATCTCCTTTTGAAATTCTCTTTGTGCTACACGGATCAGTTCCCATCACTCTGTCTGCCTCAATAGGATGTGTAGAGTAAGACTTTAATTCCCTGAAAGACCCAGGCATATTACAAATTATTAGCATCCTCCACTGCCTGTAGATGAAATTCACATACCTATTTGTCTTCTACACAACTGTATTCCAATCCTGATTTCATTGGTAACTTGTACTGTATTTGGATTAATTATTAAGTGAAAATGAACATCATTATGTGTGGCAAAGATGAAAAGCTTACCAATGGAGAAGTAGAATTCCCTTGTTGAGGGAATTGTAGTCACTGCCTCTCTGAGTGTATTAAGAACGCACACATGCTTAACTGAAGTTCTTCACCTGTGTCTCAGGTCAACCAATGCCCCCTTCTTGCTGTATTCAAGCTGCAAGCTTTAGGTGCTCTGAAAACAGATTATGGCCCCTGCAGCTTTATATTATTTATTGATATTAGCTGCATCTTGCTAAGCTGCCCCATGCAAAGAGAGAAGCTTCCTTGTTTCAAAGTCAGATTTATCTGGACAGCTGATTCCAGATTGTTTAAAAGCCTGGCTGAGCTTGAAATATGACAATATTTAAAAGAAATTCAGCCTGAGTAGAGATTTGTTTGTGTATAGTACTGATTGTTTCTTAAGCTTCAGCTCACTGCGGTTTTGTAGCAAAGGCAAGCATAGAAACCTGAAACCACCTCAGATTAACCTGGTTTTAATTGGACTTGCTCTTTTACTTGTGAAAAAACAAAATACAGGCAATATTTAAAAAATAAACTATGATTAAGTGAGTTGAGGCTACACAGGGGCTGGGCAGGAAACAGCAAGAAGAGAGGCAAGAATGCAATGGGATAAATCCCTTACTGGATGGAACCAGCTATATTTTTCTTGGTGGATGCCCCACAACACTGGCGATGAACACTGTTGACACCAAAGGATGTCAAAAAAATTGAGCAAATGAACAAGAAAAAAGAGAAAGAGTAGTTGATGATAAGTGTTTGTAGGAGGAGGAACGACTGACTGGCTGAAAACAACCAGGTGGGAAGTGGAGAAGGAACAGGGCAAGCTCTGTGTAGGTGGACACAAAATGGACCCCAAGTTTTTGGTACAATCTGTTTTCCTGTCTCTGGGACTCACTGGGTGGGGAGCATGGTTAGTGAAAATAGGAATGTCATTGCTTATTGGTTCTGTATTTCTAATGGTGTAGCTGCTGTCCATTGTGTGATCACTCATCCAACCTCTCCCCTTTCTTCCCTCTTTTCTCCCTCTGTCCATGGGGTGAAAATCATCACCATGGAAGATTTGGAGTGAACAGCAGAAGAGGAATTATGGATTGTCTGAGCCATGGGGTGGTGTCAGACTGAAATGTTACTGGTTCATGGCTCAAACAATCAGCCACTCGCAGAAGCAGAGGCTGCTCTGCTGACCATGCACCCAGAAAAAGTCCAGGGAATGTGCCACAGGGAAAGGGACAAGAAAGATCCACATGACAGTCCCTTGAATCACCCATGGGGGACAGGGCACTGGGAATCCGGAGACAATGGGTAATTCCCACTGCCTTGCATTTCTGGAGTGGAATGAGAAACTGCATTTCTGCTGATAGGTACTAAGCAGTAGAAAAGCAGCTAAGCAGAATTTCCAGAGTTAGGAAAAGCAGCTTCCCAAGTAAGCACAATGATATCCTGAGATGAACTGTGAATGGGTTTGCCATATGTTCTTGCCATCACTTCACGAGTCAGCATTCCCATTTCCCTCCCATCTCTTCCCATTTCAAGACAAAACAAAGCTAAGGCGATGTTGTGAACACAAGCAACACATTGCTTGAAGAACAGAGATTTTCTCATCCTGTTTGTGTGTGACTGAACTCGAGCTGCATTTCTGCTGCCTCGTTTGCACAGTCTGGGGCCAACCTGGGCGTTTCTCAGTAAGAGTTACTCATTTAGCAAAGCAGGTAATTCACTGACGAGCTGAACTGTTCAGGCAATTCCCCTGCACTAGCCAAGCTTTTGCTTCTCATACGCTATGCAGCGTATCTCTTACTCTTTGAAACGTACACATGAATCCTTCCCTGCATTCTCACCTACGGCTGGGTTACAAAATTTTGACATAAGAGGCAGATACCAAAATCAAGTCTACCAAGTCAGCTCTCTCTGTTCCCACTACTGTTGAGCTCCAGATTTCTGATCTTAGAACCTGAAGGAGAATAAATATATGGTTTGTATTTGATTTATTTCTATATTATTAAATCCTGCTTGTGCTTCACCCAGGTACAAGCAACAGCATGAGCTTATTTCATGCCACAATGGATCATGTCTTCAAAAGTCATTATTCTCATTGGAAATACTGCAGTTGCTTGGAGGCTCAGGAGCATATGATATTCCCGACTCCAGATTTTGTGATGGGAATGAAATTCATAGTTAGCTGGTAATTACATCTGGTCCTATCTGTGAAGATACAGGTGCTCAGAGACAAGCTTGTCAATACTCTGTGTTTATATTTTTGCAAGATAGGAGAAATTCAATTTTATTCAGCTTTTTCCTGGTGACTTTCTGCAACTATGTATCAGCAGAACTTTTTTCACTTTTTATTTTAAAGATAAATTGCTTGGTGCACTATCAAGGATACTTAGAATTTAAGAATAGAACCTATTAGGCTGCCACTCTTCCAGAGACACAGACCTTCAAGAGTCTGAAGAAGCAGTCTTCATGTGACAGTATAATAAGGATGTCAGGCCCCCTCTCTCCTCCCCCAGTGTCTTGAATGACACTTTCCCCAGCAGGGAAAATTAATACACTTCCAAAGTTATAATGTGCTGGAAAACACACATCAGCCATCAGCATGATTTTCTAAAATGAAGCAGTGTAGAAACCACATTCTTAATCAACTTTCATAAACCAGCTCTCTTCCTTTGCTAAAAAAAAAAAAAAANAAAAAAATGCTTCATAATGCTTTCAGTGGGTAGCATTAGATTTGCTACTGAAGTGTGGAATATTTTTCTTCTTATGTTATTAAATTTCAAAGACACACTCCTTAGGGCTTGTCTTAAGTCTGTCATCTGTGCTGCAAATAAAGACTCTTAACAGCTGGACAGTTCCATCCCTCCCCTTGGATCCCACCAGCAAATCCATCCAAGTGGCAGCCCCTCTCCTCGATGCAGCCTTTCAACAGTGTGCCAGGAGTGCTCCCATTTCATCTCGGCTCAGCTGGCCCCTGTCCCCTCTGCGAGGGCTCGGTGTCCCTTAGCGAGGAGGGGACGCACACACGGGGGTCCCTCAGTGGGGCTGGATCACGGCCAGGAGCAGCTGGTGCCTCACAAGGGGTGGAAAGCAGAAGAAAAGCCAGGGAATTTAACTGTGGCAAAATAATCAGAGAAAAGAAAAGAGAACAAATACAGAGAAAAGGGAGATGAATATAAATAGGAGGAAGATGACAAAGGATTAAGGAATATGAATCAAGAAAAAATTATGTCAACGGGAAAGTAAGCATGCTAGGAAAATAAATTCAGATAAGAGGAAACAATATGAAACAAACCCAGCAGATTCAACTATAAAATAAGAAGCAAGGTATCATTATTGATGTTCTCCTCCCTCCCAGAACCTTTTGTACCTTTTTTCTAAGGGTGTGCAGAGAGCTGTATGTGCAGTGCTGCCCATTAGTGGGAAACGAGACAAACACGAGTTCAGGGAGAAGAGTGTACGACTTTGTGCAGGTGGGAGGCTTCACTTTCTGGTACTTCTTACAACCTCAGTAGAAGTTCAAGGTACAGAGCAAGCTGAAAACAGATGTCCTTGACAACGATTCACAGCAACAAAAAGGGAACATATGCATAGCCCCTTGATGTTCATGTCACTGACCTGCCTGTGGTCAGGGAAATATTAAAACTACCTGGCAAACCATTTCCCCCATTAGCATCAGGCATGTGATGGAGAATCAAAAATTAGTTAGGAAATCCATGAACAATCCAAGAGTCCAGAATTATATCCAGGGCATGCCATGAAAGAGCTGAACCCACGCTGTGAGTCTTGCAAGTGAATTGGAAGGTCTAGAATGGTGTTAAAATACATAAATCTGGGTTACAATGTCCCAGAGCCAACCCAGCAGAACAAGACGACTGCAGCATCCTCTAAGGACTTTAAAATCCCACTGACTGAAGCAGGGCTGTCACTTACACGTGCTTCAGAAGAACTGATCAGTCACAGGGAAAACAAACACTGGCTTTGCACTGTGTCTGCCGCTGAGGAGGCAACTGGTGATCGGTAGCAGTTTACAGCACTGCCAGTTTCCTGATTAGCTCACTTAGAAATAAAACAAGCAGAGATGACAGATGATTATGTCCCTATCACCGAGCAATAGTTTTTGCTACACAAATGATGTTATTTTCTGTTTAGAGGAGGCAACGTGGTTATATCATTAAAGGAATTGCTGACAGCTTCTGCTATTAATGGTCCCAAATGTGCCTCCTGCCATCTGTGATGGGCAAACGATAGAAGCAGGCAATGATTGGCATCCTGAACTACACTTAATGAAAGACCAGATTTTTTTGAAGCACAGATCTGTTTCTTAGTGGCCCTTAAGAAAGCTCTTGATATGAGTCATCTGCTTTGTAAAATGTGGTAATTTCACAGGGAAGAGACAGAAATTTAAGGAGTACGTAAGCTTGCACTTAGGAATGTATTTTCATTATAAGTAAGTTTGGTGGGAATTGCCTTTGCTGTCAGGACAGTAAACCAGAACTAGGGGGATCTGGCAACCTGACTCTGAGGCAATGCTGTGTCAGTTTGTACAGTCTCTGTTCATTTTGCTATAACTGCAGCTATGGGGGGCACTTAAACATCTATATAAATTTTCTTTTCTTTTGCAATTTCAGTGTGCTTTTTCGTTGTTTTTTTTTCCTAGAAGGGTATGTTAGTCAGCCAAGTTGGGGCTATGATGGCAGTCCCAGATTTCTTGCATCAGCTGTTCAAAAACGTCAAAGAATCATCTTGAAAAACAGAGCAAGCTGCAAAATGGCTTGGTTGGTTTGTGGGTTTTTTAATAAATCAACAGAACCCAACTGACTTAGTGCTCGATGATTGCTCTGAGCATTTCTGCAAGCACAATGGAAAGGAAAAACCCATACAGGACCGAATTTCACCAAGTGGTCAAGTGCCAGCCAAGGTAGCTTTGCTGGCAAGCAAGTTAGATCTCCAATTTATCCAACATAATGAATACATATTCTGTTTTTATTCTAAACTGGAATTATAATCTATTTCTGAATAGAGAAGTTTCTCAGCCCTCTAATATACAGTCCACTAAATACACAGACCTGATAAAGCTTTAAAAGGGCTGTAATGAGGTTCTAGAACCTCACTAAAACTTGTGTCTTTATTGAAATCTTCAGGTGCAGCATTGCAAGCTGGATTTGCATCTGCTTTGGCTGTTCTCAGAATGAGCATTAAAGAAACTCACTCTGGAATAGATATAGATGAATGTCAAACTTTTCTTAAATGAAAGGGAGTCTTTGAAAGTGAAGATGAAGAAAGTTGTCCATTTTTTCCCCTTCTCAAGCAAACAATGCAAATAGAAATATTTTCCTTTGCTTATGATGGAAGAAAACATCACTTTAGGGTCAAGTACAGGACACAAAAGTGAACTGCTGATGTTGCAGGAAATCCTGCCATCACTTGCAGCAGCCAGCACTCAAAAGACAGACCTTTTCTTGAATTACATTATGCTATTCATTTTTCAAAGAAAAGTTAGGGGCACGAGACTTGCTATGAAAAAAACTCTGTAAGCTGTAAACAGTTTTTATACTGATACACTCTGACCCAAGAAAAGAGCAGAAAACAAGGTGGGTGGGGGGCAGGAAAGGCAGCTCAGCTGTAAATGTTGCTTGAATCAAGCTCAATCTACAGTTCTACCACAGCATTTGCATACCATGTTATTTTCATCATGAGTAATTACTGAGAAACAAAAGCAACTCATGGCAGGATAAGAAGTGTAATAAAGAAATCAGTAAAACCATCAGGTGATGTCTATTAAGACCAGATTTAAGAGGGTCATTCTTTTAATTTTAATATTGCCAGCATAAAACATAATTTAATGCAACAGAGCCCAGCTTTTATTTGGGCAGTTACCCTACTGGATTAATATCATAGTTAAAAAAAAAAAAAAAAAAAGAAGGTCAATATCTGTATTTAACATTTCTAGTGCCATATTAATTCAAGAGTGCTCATGCTCAGCCCATCTTAGGGGAGGGGAGGAATCTTTGGGGGAGATCTTTGATTTCAGGATCTAGTCATGGGATCCCAGAAGGGTTTGGGTTTTAAAGGACCTTAAAGCTCATCTCATTCCACCCACTGCCATTGCCAGTGACACCTCCCACTGTACCAGGTTGCTCCATGCCCTGTCCAACCTGGCAGCAGGATAAGACGTCTTGTGCTGTCCCAGAAGGATCCTCGAGCTTGGAACCTCATCCCAGGCACTCAGTGATGAGCACATATCATGCCATCCCATGTCCATGTGCAGAGACTCAGTTCTTCCATCAGTACACTTCTGATCTTCGCAGTGTCGCACCAGGGTAATTAAGGAGGAGAATCCACCCCTGATCCCTCTCTCGTGTGTGTCTCGGCTCTCATCTGGAGCGTCAAAGACAGGAATCAGAAAGCCAAGGGTTTCCTCCCAAGGAAGAAAAGGCAAAGTGCTGCTGCACAGCCAGTGCCATTAGATCCTCCTTACAACCACCAGAAGTGGCAGAGGAGATAAGAGAAGGGAGAGATCAAGTTCGTGCATATTCTCCTTCATTTACATTAAGTAACTTTGTATCTGAGCAGAAAGCTGGCTTCAGAATACTCAGGGAAAAATCACTGGAAGGCAGATTTGCTCACAGTTCTCATCTCAGTGTCCTTTTGTATACAAAATTCCCATTAACTTGTGCATTTGAAACAGGATTCTGCACAAATTTGCGCAGCATCCTCAATGTATATTCATTTAGATACCAGAAAAAAACCCCCAGTTTTGTTTTGCATACTGCTCTGTGAAGACACCTAAAAACACAGCCAAAATTCTCTTCTAATTTGATATTTAAAATTTTGTGTCCACACTTGGGAGAGTAGGAGGTTGCCCAGGGAATCCTGAACTACTACTACTTCCAGGTAGATAGGGGGTGGGACTAGATGATGTTTGAGGTCCCTTCCAACCCAAACCATTCTGTGATTCTATGATTCAGCCATACATCCAAATATTACAGGGAAGAGCTGGGTCTGTGATAGCTGCAGATCAAGGAGGCTGTGCAAGAGCTGTCGTTCCCAAGGGATTTATGTCCTGTAGTGCCCTGGCAGCAGCTGCTGTGGTCGCTGACAGGATCTGCTGGGGAGGGGTCTGAGAGCCTTTCCCTTCTGCTGGGGCACTGCAGAGACTTGTTGGGTGCTCCAAAGCCTCTGCGGGAAGCTGCCAGACAGAAGATTGTTCCTTATTGAAATGGGCATAAACCCCACGTGGAGAGAGGGAAAAGCATGGCCAGGGAAGACATGTACAGGGTAAATAATTAAGAAAGCACAATGCTGAGAAAATGAAGCTTCAGAGAAAGCACCAGCAATCCATGTGCTCATTGGAATGAGAAATGTGACATTTAAATGACCCACAAAGTTTCTAGGAGCAGTCAAGGCAGGCATGCTGTTACAGCATTTAAGGGATTTCAGCCCTCGTGCTTCAGGCCGTAAGGCAGCAGCACCTGCCTGAGGTTGGCCAGAACCACGCTCCCCTCCTGCCACATTATTGCTGAATTGTCCATTATAGGGGTTTTAAAGCATTTTCTGAAGCATCTGCTCTTGGCTCCTGTGAAAGGCAAGGCACCTTTGCAACTCCAGATGAACCAATGCTCTGATGTGTTATGACAATTTCTCTGTTCCTACAAATGTCTAGATTAAACTCCATTTTCATTTCAGCTAAATGGTTCACTTTACAAAAATAGCTCCTGGAAATACGTGGTGGAAAAAAGAGAGGACAGTAACCTGCATATCTTGCCACTATGATAATTAAAATATTATATCAGGGACTTTGCCTAGAAATTATTTTAATCAGAATTGTATTATACTGTGCAGTGTAATGGCAGGGCATAGATATTCCTAGTCAATTGACAACCCATCACAGCAGATGCAGGACATTAGTTTGATGCCTGTTTAGTTACTCTGTGGCCCACTGTGACAAACCTTCTGAAAGGTGAACCTGGATTGCAGCAGTCCTTGAAAGTAAAAAAAACATTAACTAGAAAGCCGGGACAAATTTAGCAAAGCTGACAGTGCCAAAAGAGCTCCTTGCAAGAACAATGAAAAATTATCCCTAGGGTTTAAGCTAAAAAAGGGCACTGCATGATTTCTGAAAAAGTGGAAACTCTTTTGATTTTAAATCCTTGTAAAGCAAAGTCAAGTTGAAGCTGTCACTGTAATCTGAATGGAAGTTTCATTTCAAATCCCTCACAGCCTATAATGTTCTGATTTTAAAGGTTAAACAAGCAGTAGAAGCACAAGTTTATTAACCCTTGTCTTTCCCACTCCCAAACCCCAAAGCAACAAACATAAACCAGCCTAACTAGCTGGAGGCCAAATTTAACTTGGTAGCTGGTGGAAACACTGTAGAGCAAGAAAACAGGAGCTCTACCAAATTGAAAAATGACATCTTAGAAGATTTAGTTCATCTTAAACTCCTGACATCAGCTGCTTCATAAAGGGGAGAGAGAAGGAGAAGTTCTTTGGAGCACTTTAACAGACACGAACATAAGGAAAATGTCTCGTTCCCCTTTGCCAGTCTGATCTGTCAGAATGAACAATTCCCAATCCAAATCAGTCTCCTCCTCCCACTTTATCAAAATACTTTGTTTTACAACATGCTGGCTAAGATCATTTACAGCTCTCACGAGTCCTTTTTTTTCCCTGCAAAACCTGGGAGATACATCTCTCTTCCCTCCAGAAGAGGGAGGACTTATGCTAATTAAATTGATTTCCCTTTAGGAAGGAGGAATGTCCTTTTCTACTGTTGTTTTCATTACAGTATTACAAGCTCTCCTCTTCTACACAAAGCAAGTAACACAATGACCTTTTCCATGTACGTGAGATTTGCCAGGCAGTGGGAATAAAGATCCACAGGATCAGAAAGACACATAGGACATATAGAGAGGGAGGAGGAAATATCTCACTAAAAGTAAGGCTATAAAAATTCTCAGTATGTGAATGTTTTTATGGGCTCCCAGTGAAGGAATGGCTTCCAAGAAGCTATCCATAAGTGAAAAGTTAAGCATCACCATATAGAGATAGACCTGTTATTGCTCTGGGTTTAATATTTACTTCCCTGACAGCTGCCGCTCTCCCTCTCTTTTATCAAGGCAGCCACTCACTGGCAGGTAGCCTCTCTCTTGATTTACATCATCTCAAAATCTGTCACATGGAGCTGAATGATGACTTCACATCTATTATCAGCCTGACCCATTTCCCTCTTCTCCAGAGGAAGGGCCATACCATAAGGGGAACGTCACAAAACTACTGCTCATCAGCCCTGAGAAAAGAATGAAGCTTTTCTTAGAGAGCTGAGGGTCAACATGGCATCCATCCAAGGTAGATCTCCTGCTCAAGGAGATTCGTGGGTTTGCCATCAATAAAGAAAGGCAAATTGACTTGCTCAGGTCTGAATGTTTCCCCCCAGATGCTTTCTCTAAAGAATGCACCAGGAATCATTGCATAAAAAGGAATGACCTCTGCAAGACACCTCAGTTTTGGGCAAGAAAATGCTGAGTGGTTCTGCATGACCCAGACAGTCATGTCTGCATGACAGTTTGCTCAAGTTGCTTATCAAAAGCTCTGGGCACCTTCAGCATCCCAGTCTAAATAACCATAAACCACAGCCACAACAGAAGGGCCAACAGCATAGAAATAGTTCCCAGAAGACTTCAACACCCTTCATTCCAGTAAGAACTCTGAGAAATATGTTGGTTTGAGCCGGCTAACACTGGAAAATCAAATCCTAAGGAATGAAAGTGTTGATATACAATGTCTCAGTAAGGTTTCAGGTTCAAAACTAAACTTCTGAGTGGATTTCTGTTGGGACAGGAAACAGTGCGATACATGGGAGAGTGAAGGACTCTACTCTTGTTGCAGACATCCAGCGAGAGACGAGAGGCAGAAGACAGAATTATCAACACTATCTTGGTAATTCAGGAAAAAAACCTCAAAGGGGATCCCCAGTATTTTAAGCTCCACTAAGAATTAGTTGGAAATCTCATCACATCAAGGCTTTAAGGTCCTGTAATATACCCATGGTTAAGCCCCATGTTTGCCATTGGGGAAGCACAGCTACAGCACTGAGGGGTCCTGTGTCTGTAATAATTTGTAATTAGGGAGTTTTTGTATAGAACAGAGATTTTCTGCATTTTGTGACCAAGCTGACCAGAACAGCAATGGGGTTAAGAGAAGGGAGTACAACTACCACAAAGTGACGAGGAGGAAAAGCGATGTCTACAGTCATAACCGGACCTAAAGAAGCAATCACACAGCTCTGGAGGCAAGAGAGAAGCCTCAGGATGTGTCAGGAGGCCTGGAGCCAACTGCTCTGGGAGCAAGGCACCGCTGCATCTGTCCAATGCATTCCCCTCATGTGAATCTGCTCCAAAATGTCCTTCAGCTGAAGTAACTTACCTGGCACTGAGGACACCCCTTCACTCTTATTGCTGCACAAACATTTCCATTAGAAATGCAAAGCCAACAGTCAAATGTCAAAAAACGGTTATTTACATCACAAGAAGCAATTCCACATCATTTGAAATTTTCTGTCTGTATTTTGTCTTATGTCCTGGAATTGAAGCTGTTAAATTAGGTTAGAATCTTCTCCATTGACTGCAGAACTACTCATAATTTAATCTCCCTAATAACATTAGGAGTGCAGTAGGAGCCTTCCAAACTAAGGGTAGGATGATCTTTAGCATTTCAAGTGTGTTTTCAGGCAGGGTGACTGATAATAACATAAACAAATCCTATAAAGTATGAGTACTTTCAGTACATTATTTACTGAAACCTGAAAACAGAACCACTGCTTCACCAAAGGTACAGTTTAGGCTGTTTAGGAAACTTCTGCAGGATTTATTAGAGATGAAATTAAAAATATTGTTTAAGGAAATATAAACTCTTGGGAACACACTCTTCTGAAATAGAAGGATACAACTCTTCCAAAGGATGCCTGAAGTGCCTTTTTTTTGGTGCACTGTTTGTAAGGCTCTTGCATTAAGTAATAAAAACAGAACAACTTTTTCTGCCTTTTAAGATGCTTCTATGCCAGAGTAACCCCACAGGTGAAGCCATATGCATTTAAAAGGCTGCTGTGTGTTGGAATCAATGTGCACAAGTAAATATTAAAGAACAGTGAAAATTAGTAAGGAGTTAGCATGAGATATAGGTAGAAGTTTTAAAATTACTTGGTTCCAGGACATATGGCCCATCAAGCAAAAATAAGCAGAAGAGCACCATATATTTAGATGTAGGATGAGGACTAAAGCACAGGTTTTACTTTTCATGTGGTCTGAAACACTCATATTTAAAGTACATGAAAAAATCTGTCCATTTCTTATCACTTGCAACAGAGAACAAAATTCATAGCTCCACTTCAAGATGGAAATTACATATGTGAAAATGTATTTTTCCATAAATGACTCCTAAAATGTTTGAAACAATAAATCATTTCCCTTTTTCAGCTATTTCCACCTCCTTTTAATGTCTTTGTAAGTTATCTTAGCAACAGTTGGGTTTTTTTAACCCAGGCTGAGAAAGAGTCCAGGATTGATGAATTTAAGAAGTGTTTCTGGCTCTGCTGGCAGCCCTCAGGCCCCACTGAGGGCAGAAGGGGATGAGCAGGCAGTCAGGAGTGACAGCCCTTCTCTTATGACCTCCAGTTTTCCTGCCAGACAAAACACCTCACAGAGTTGTAAGATAAAGGTCTGGGATGATTTTTTAGGCCACAAAGACTCTGAAAGTCATTTTTATATTCTTTATAATGGTATAAAAAAGGGACAGTAGCAATACTAGTGCTATAAAATGACTTTGTGAAGAATCTCCCCTGATCTTCACACTCCAGACTCTCTGTCACAAGCACAAGTCTAATGTTTTAATTCATCATCTCAGCCTAGATAAAAATGATCCATTTTTTGAGGAGCTTATTGTCTTTGGATTACTTCTTCTAAACACAGAGCCTTATCTATTCAAGGTGGATGCCTGGCTCAACCATGATCTTGTCAATCTCATTAAGTCTTGAATGAATTTTCTCAAATTTTCTTATCAATCAAGGTAATTGCTTCTTGCAGGAAATCCAATCTTCTGTTAACCACATCATTACCTGGTGATCGAAGTCCTCAAATTCTGTGTAAGCTGGAATCACTCAAATTACTCAAGAGAGCAGAGAAGCCTAAATTCATAAAAATCTCCACAGGTCATTTCCACTTCAGCAAATATTCCACAGTTTGTCAAGTACCTCGAAATGTTTCTAAGAATTAAAAATACTTTCACATTACAGTTTTACATCAGGCTTTAGAGTCATAAAAGATGACACTATCCTTGCAAAGGCTGTGTAAGATGAGAACAGAAAAAGAAGAAATTAAAAAAAACCTCTAGAAGAAGGGGATTTTTAGCAGGGATCTGAAGACTAGAGTAGATAAAAGCCTAAGAATATAAGAGAAGTTACACAGATGGGGCAAAAGGTCCTTTTAACTTAAAGCCTCCCTACCTGGGAGAGAGTGTAAGAACAGGAATGCAGTGATCCCTCCTTAGAGCAGCTCCCTGGCCATCAGCAGCTTTCCTGAGCCAGGCAGCCCTGTTATATTTAACAGCCCACACTGGATTTTTCTGTTGTGATTCCACCCAGCTGATTTGAACCTACAGAAGCTTTTAGCACATGCAGTATCTCCATCTCTATTTCAGCCACGAGTGGCTTGGATGCCATGCTAATTCAGGCCACAGATGAAACACTTAACTTTGAAATACAGGAATGTAATTAAGAAGGAAGGTTTGGGGAGGGCTGAAAGCAAGGAAGGAAACTTGCTCTTCTGTTGATACAGATCACAGACAGATTTACCAAGAGGTGCCCTACTTTCAGAGAGACCGCATGTGTTTTTCTCCTACCAACACAACAGCAAGTGCTGGGGACACTGGTAGTGTGTGCTAATAATTCTGAGCTTTTTTCAATCAAAAATTTTTATTTCACAGCCAAAAATAAATTAGTGCTTCCAGTACCAATTAATAATTTTTATTTTCATTTACAGCTCTGATTTTTATTTTCAGTATTTGAGAAGAGAATATATTAACGTAGAGATTTGTCTTATCCTCTCTCCTAAGGATCTAGGCAAGGCATCCTTGTCCTATTGAGTTGGTGGGAATGCCATCCCTGCCTTCAGTGTGGCCAAGATTCCTGCTAATGCTGTGTGAATCTGTCATGTCCCTGAACAAAATCAGTAAATTCCTCCTCACGCACAAATCTCATGTACAAATCTCATGTGATTAAGCTTTAAGTACATCCCATAACTATGTAGCTTTATGTATATATGGACTTTGTACAAAATTTAATGTAAGAAAATATGGAATCTAGCCAGCCTCCTAAATGCCTCCCAGTTCACCCAGTAAACAGTGACACAACTGCTGGGGGCATTGATGTTCTCTGTGGAGGAACAATTCATACTCATTCATAAAACTGGCTGGGCAATATTGAGTTCCAACACAGAGCTGCCACAGAGACACTTCCAGAGGATGTGTGAAGCCACTGCCTGGAGCCATCTCAGTACCCAGAAGGACCAGGCGTTTACATGCTGAGCAGAGGTATCCACAGCCTGGAGACAATGTGGGATTTTGCTGGTTTGGGAGAATTACAACCTCGAGGCTTCTGGAAAAGAGAGCAGACCTAAGACAGACCTGGGAGCTAAGGCAGACCAGGCAGCTAAGGCAGACTGAGGAGCTAAGGCAGACCTGGGAGCTATGGCAGATCTGGAAGCTAAGGCAGATCTGGGAGCTATGGCAGATCTGGAAGCTAAGGCAGAC